>CM076572.1:1041208231-1041387397 GCA_034641835.2 Pinus albicaulis
AACCATCAACCCAGTGCGAAATTAGGGATTTTTATATATTTTTTTAATCATTTTAATGGCATACATGGAAAAGTCTAGCTGTACTCGCGTATACACGCGGAAAAACACGGGCATAGTCGCGTATGGGGGATTTTACACTTTTTTTAAGTGAATTTGTCCAAGTCTGTAGGAATGGGTGCCCATAAAGCCATAAAGCAATCATGAATCATGTCAAGGTGAGAAATGATGCTATAACAGATGCCCCCTAATATATGAGGTCAGAAGGGGTACATGATGGCCGAAATGTATTATGCACATAGAAAGAACTTAGCAAGGACAAGAGAGGACTTCACCAGATTTCAGCCTGCCAAAAACCAATGAAAGAAACCAGAGAGTCAACTCATGCTGAGGCGGGCATACCCATGCTCAGTCAAAAATACATCATATGGGAAGTACTGAAATAGATCCAACATGTATACAAGTATAACTGAACTGAAAGTACATAGTGAATCATCTGAGCAGGGCCCGGAAATAAGTCTGAATCAATGTCCAAGTATCACATATAGAAAGCTGATCAAAGATGGTGCAACTGGATGTCTGATCAAATAAGTAATTGAATCTCCAAGTACCGGATCATAAGTGGTGGATCAAACAGTACAATCACGCAACTCGGGGACCAACATATAAAATGCTGTTGTGCTGAACTGCAACATATAAGAGTGGACGGCATGCTTGTGAGATATTGAAAGGAGAGTATCCAAGAGCAGGCAGAAGAATCTTTGATGCAACTAGAGGTCTTCACCGATCACTGCAATTCTACACACTTTGGGAATAAATGGCCCAAAGTCGACCATGTGAGAAATCGTTGGATTACCGGGCATTGATGTATTCCGCTAACCAACGTGAGACAACACACATAATGATATTGAGTGTCAAGGTGCCCCGGTACAATCGACAAGTGTGAATGAATGAGTTGAAGTCGAACACTTGAAAGAATCTACCAATCAGGAAGCGATGATGAATCCCCAGCATCGATAGCGAAGAGTACGCCCGATGGTATGACCTAGTGCGACAAAAAGACTATAGACCTTATTCCCAGAGCAATGAGTCGGAGTCGATGGGAAAAGATCTGGTGGAAGGAAGGCATTAAGGCATCCCACATCAGTCCAGTGCGAGTGTAACCCGCAGGCCAAGATTTGGAAGGAATCGGACGAAGTAGAGTGATGGAACCAAAACCGAAGTACGTTTCCGACATGCAAAAGATGAAGCTAGCGCACGGAAGAAACCCTCTGAACCAACCAATAATGAAAGCTGACACAGAGGCGAGAAATCCACCGATAGGGTCAAATGGAAATCAAGGTACTGCCCGAATCCCAAGTGTGATAATGTGTGCTGACGTCGAACACAGGGGAAACCACTCAGTCAAAGACCCATGATGATGATCAAATGCTGAGCACGAGGTCACCTATCAATAATGGAAATAGGCCCAAGGTGCGGCTCTAGGCTTGCTCTCAGAGCAATGTGTCGTAGTCGATAAGAGACAAACCCGCCGGCAAGAAGTCAATGGGGACCTTCTCAAACCAGCACGAGTAGAAGATCAAAACATCTGATGTGATAGAACATGATACTGACAAGACCGGGAAGGCCGACTGAATAATGAGTCAAGAGACACCGCAGAATGGCCGACTCGGGCTAGACTTCCCTTGAACAAAAGCACGACTCTGTGATGACCATGGCAGTAAAAAGTGACACTGTATAAGTCTGTCTTGCAGGAGGCAAAACAAACTCTCCATATGATTGGAAGAGATAACCAACCGGGGGAGAACTGATAAGTGAAACATGGTAAAGGCTGAACCTAGGTCAAAACTAAAACCATCCCAAATGAAGGAAATATATATAAGTATATGTGCTTTGTTCAAGGGCGACAAACTGACTCTGTACTGCCATCAAAATAATGAAGATACATCCCGTTCCCGCTCTTTTTTTTATATTTGATTTTTTTGTCTTTTTCATATAATAAGCCTGAAAAAGAATAAAAGAATGCTATGGTACAATGGATAGAACGAGTATCAAGAAAGCAGATGCACTAGTTTCGGGGATTGGAACAATCCTATGCTCAATGCAAGGTGGCGAAAACTGGTCAGTGATACTCAGAGGAACGTTCCATCCATGGGTACAAAGGTGTCAAGTCGTGATAGCTAAGTGCATGCAATGGTTAGCTTGTACAGAAAGTCAAGGTCAAAAGTTGGCTTAAACATCGAGTCCAAATGAAGCCGGCTAAAGGCCAGGATAAACAAGTAGCCAATATGCAATGCAGTAATACAACTTAACGACACCAGGGAGCCTCTAGGGTATAAGCGAGAAAAATGATAAGTGATGAAGGAGAAGAATGAAGCTTCAACACGAAAGACATGGCGGGACTAAAGAGGACTCCCGAGCCTACATAAAAAGCAGCATGGGCAACAAGTGATAGCGAGGAACTAACTAGGAAGCCCATGTAAAGGAAGGCTCTACCATCAAGTCATGATTTAAAAATCGGCGAGTGAAATGGGTATAATGCTCATGACCTGATGGGATCGACCCTAAGGCAAGTGATCAGTATGGAGGCTAGTATGCAAGATGCAACGGAAAGTGATTCCCTAACCTATATGCCAGTGAAGATCATATACCTGTCGTGAAGAGTCGAAAATCACGAATCAAAAACCGGGAAAAGTCTCAAAATCGTCAAAATGTACCTGAAAACATACCAAACTGGGCACTTCCAAGCAATCAAGTTATACAGCATAAGATAGATCGAAAAAATAAGCATAAGGAAATTTTTGCAAAAAATTTCAATTTTTTAGCCATAAATACACAAATTACCTCTCAATTGGTTCATTATTGCATAGCTGATTTGGAAAAAGAGCTCTGGAGCTAAAAACTTGTTTCGTCAAATCAGGAACAACCGACCGTCGGAATTCAGCAAAACTTCAGGTAGGCTCCTTAATCATCCTGTTGATTCATTTTGTCCGTTTGAAAATTAAAATTAAGTGATTTTTTGCCTTGAAACCCTTATTAAAAATTGCGTATCTGCCCATACGCGGGTTCAATGAAGGCAAGTCGCGTATACACGCGACTGTGCACAGGGAAAGTAGCGTATGCGCAGGTCCGATTTCAAAAAAGTGTTTCTAATGAAAATTTTGATGAAATTTCTCAGGATGACCATCTCATGGAGGGAACGTGAGCATAGCGCAGTGAACCAAGAGGTCATGCAGGATCGCACAGCACAAAATGTCCTCCGAAACTGTGGATTGTTCAAATTCTTTAAAATGCCCAATATGAAAAGTAATGTGCGATTGTTTGAAATGCTCGTAAATTACTGGGAACCAGATCAGGATTGCTTCATAATTGATCAGATGCCACTACACATAGAAGTGGAGGATATATGCTTCATCACTGGACTCTCCAGGAGGGGAGATCCAGTGGACTTGCACGGAAAGCCCCTGGGAGGGTTGACCGTGGAAGACTATGTCCAAATATATTGCGTAGATAATTCCAAGAAGGTTGGAATGCAGATTGCAATTAGAGATATCAGGGATTTTCACATAAAGATCCTCCTGTTCACCATCGGCAGAGTGGCAGGATCTGCCTCACTACATCAGGCGTCCAGGACGCAAATGAGCATAGCTGTAGAGTGCTTAGTTCATGTGTATGATTGGTGCACAGCCCTGCTACTGAATATGAAACAACAACTGACCTCCATTCGCCAAACAAAGACAAAACACTTTGGCTATGGGACCATTTTGACAACATTCTTCTTCGAGAGGGTTCCAGCTTTGAGACCCAGAGTCATCTCGACTATCAGCAGCCCGCGGGACCCAAGAATTGCCCGTTGGGCAGACATGATGAACAGACTGGGGGGCAGCGAGGTACCCCGAACCACCTGGGACGATGAGTTCTTCCTGTGGTGGAGAGAACAGATCATCGCAGTGGACGACTATCCCTATGCCGGGATGGACTTCCGAGGAGATCTAGATCTAGTACTTCCACTCGGTGCAGCATGGGGAGCAGTCGGTAAGTTTTGCAAAAATTTTTAACTTATATGATTTTTTGGATTTTTTCAAATATGTATGAAAAAATGAAAAACAAACATGTTTTGGATTGGATTCATAATGACTGACAATTAAAAATGATCATGTTTCAGATGTTGGACCAGTTCGTCCTGAGGGCCTACTGCGCCACAAGCGCCGCAGAGGTGAGGCGAAAACAGCGGATTCCGACAGGACACTCCAGGCCGTGCAGAGAAACTTGGAGGGATTGACCCACCAAATCCCTATGGCCGCCGTGGAGGACTTGCCGGAAGCCGTCCAGAGACGGGTTGTAGGAGTACCCCGGGACTGGGTTAGACTATTCCGCCGTGTGGCCACTGCAGTTATGTTCTATAGGAACACGACTTCTGGGCAGGGTCCTCAGGAGTAGACAGATTTTATATATTAGATGACTGTATATGCTTTTTGAGACTGAACATGATGGGGCATAAGCCCAAGTTTTGTACGACATTTATGGATCCAAATTTTGTAAAGTTTTTTGACACTCCGATGATATATACAGCGATATTTGATGTGATGTGATAAATGTATCAAATGTATGATGTTTTTGATGATTAGAATTTATTGTATTGAATGATTAATATGCCAATCTAAAGCTTGATTAGCCAATGAGTCGGCAAACCAATTGTCAGCTCGAGGAATATGAATGAATGTTAAAAATTGAAATGACCTTTGTAAAAAACGTACCCTCAAGAACAATCGTAATAAAAATGGATCTCGTACCCGATAAGTGTTGTTCAACTGCGACACCACCAGCTGGGAGTCCAAGAAAACTACCAACGAATCAACACCCAAAGATATTGCCTCCGAGAGTAGATGAATGACTGCAGTGTATTCTGCTACATTATTGGAAGCAGGACCAATGCAGACCCCTCTTGATACCAACGACTGACCGGAAGGATAATGAAGCACCCAAGCCGCGGAAGCTAAGTTCCGGGTGTGTCTACTAGCACCATCGGCGAAACCAAAATGACTCATGACATCCAACACAACCTGCCAAAGCAGATCAAAAACATCACCACCTCATCAAAAATCGAAAATCAAACAGATATGTACAAAGCAAAAACTACTATATACAAAGAAAAATGCCAGGCCAAAGCCTAGGCATAATACTTCTTCAAATAGAGCCCATTTCAGGGCTCCGGCAACTCGTTCCCTTCGAAGTCAACCAAGGTATACGCTCCTTTCTTAAGGACCTTCTTAACGATATAGGGGCCATACCACATTGATTTAAACTTTCCTGCCCCCAAGGCATCTTTTTCTTGGGCATAGACCAAAACAAGGTCACCTTCGGAAAAGACCCTAGGCTTAACCGCCTTATCGTACTGAACCTTTACT
Organism: Pinus albicaulis; assembly: GCA_034641835.2. NCBI lineage: Eukaryota > Viridiplantae > Streptophyta > Pinopsida > Pinales > Pinaceae > Pinus > Pinus albicaulis. Next base: position 1,041,213,637 of record CM076572.1, read on the forward strand.
CGGTTTTTATGCGCTTCATTCAATGTGGCGGCATCTCGACGCTGCTCATCAAGATGTTCCAGATGAAGAAGCCGCTCTGCCAGACTAGAAGTGTCAGGAAGAAGCTCAACAACTAATTTAAGGGAAGGAATCTCGCATTCAATGGGAAATACGGATTCCACCCCGTGCACTAGCTGAAACGGAGTAAAGCCAGTTGCAGTTTTCACTGACGTCCTGTATGCCCAAAGTGCAGGATATAGCATAATATGCCAGTTGGATCTAGCTTTATCAATTGTCCTTTGAAGAATTGTCTTCAAAGATTTATTCACGGCTTCCACTTGCCCATTGGCTTGAGGATAATATGGAGATGAATGCTCTTGCCGGAAACCCAATTTGAGAGCCAACTCAGCCATCATACTATTCTGAAAGTGACTGCCATGGTCAGTGACAATCTCTCTAGGTATACCAAAACGAGCGATAACTTGGTTGAAAAGGAACAAAGCTGCAGTCTCACCATCGTTCCCAAAAGTAGGCATAGCCTCGACCCACTTCATAAAGTAGTCTACTGCTACGATAATGTACTTGTGACCTTTTGCCGAAGGCGGGTTACAAGTAGTATAATCCATACCCCACTTTGTAAAGGGTCCGACAGTAACGACTGGAAAAAGCGGAGCTGGATGAGCGCGCATTTTTCGAGTATACACATGACAAGGATGACACTTCTTGACCGATTCAATACAATCTTTGAAAATCGAGGGCCAGAAGTAGCCAGCGCGCAAAATCTTTTGGGCTGTAGCAAGCCCCGATAAATGACCCCCACAAGCTCCACCGTGAGAATCATTAAGCACAGCCTCAGCTTCTTCGAAAGTTAAGCAGCGTCTTAGGATTGAATCAACCCCTCGATGGTACAAAGCATCACCAATAATCAGATAACTTTTAGCTAAGTGACGCAGCTTACGACGCTCATCTTTCGAAAAAGAAGAGGGAAACTTCGCAGTCTGGAGATACACAATGATATCCCCATACCAAGGATCTTGTGGAGAGATAAGAAACAAGTGTTCGTCCGGAAAGGACTCATCATAGATCGTCTCCTCTCCACAAGGCAACTCGGAGATCAATTCCGCAAAGACTAATGACTTCTTGGATTTGGCAGACATGAACTCTAGATCAAATTCTTGTAAAATCACAATCCATCTATTATATTTGCCCCCAATCACTCGCCTGCTGAGGACAAACTGAAATGGATTGGCAGCTGCCAAGACATAAGTTTTTCGAAGAATAATATAATGCCGGAGTCGCTGCACAGCATGAACTGCTGCTAAGGCTAATTTTTCTATCGGGGTGTATCGCAGTTCAGGTCCTACCAGTCCTCGACTAAGGTAGTAAATAACATGCTCAGCCAGAGCATCATCCTCCTGAACGAGAACCATACCAATGGTAGATTCTGCTGTAGCCAGATACAAAAGAAAATCTCTGCTATAATCGGGTGGACTCAGTAAAGGAGCAGAGGTCAATGCCTTTTTCAAGGCATCGAACGAGCGTTGAGCGTAGTCATCCCAAAGAAAAGGAACTCCTTTCTTCAACAGTCTCATATATCCCTTTGTAATCTCAGCATAGTTGACGATAAACCTCCGAAGAAAATTAGACTTCCATTGGAGACTTTGAAGCTGACGGATTGAAGACGGGGGAGGCAACCGAAGTATTGCCTCAACCTTGAAGGGATCTACCCTTATCCCTTCCCTAGACACGATAAATCCCAACAGTCGACCGGATGTAACCGCGAAAACGCACTTGTTCGGATTCAATCGAATTTTATAAAAATGACATCTTTCAAATATTTGCCGGAGGTGACCTGGATGATCCATCCTCTTTCGAGAATGAGCAGCTAGATCATCTAAGTATGCCTCGATAATTTTCTTGATGTCGTGGAAGGCGTAAGACATGGCCCGCTGAAAGGTAGCTCCAGCATTTTTAAGACCAAAAGGAATTTTCTTATATGCAAACGTACCCCAGGGACAAATAAATGCAGTCTTATGTTGATCTTCTGGACGGATAGTAATTTGATTATAACCAGAGAAACCGTCCATGAAGGAGAAAATCTCGTTACCGGCACACTCGTCAATAATCTGATCAATGAAGGGTGTGGGGTAATTATCTTTAGGACACGCCTTATTTAGGTCTCTGAAATCGATGCATACTCGAATCGTTCCTTGCTTTTTATCTACTGGAACGGGGTTTGAAACCCATTCAGTCAGAGGAACTGGGAAAATGAATCCCGCCTTAAGCAGCTTTTCAACTTCAGCTTTGATAGCTGCTGCCTTCCTAGGATTAACCGGACGAAGTTTTTGCCTAACCGGCTTAGCGTTTTCATACGTCTTGATCTCATGTTGGACGATAGATGGGTCTATGCCAGGCATTTCCTCATAAGACCAAGCAAAAACATCCCTATATTCTTTGAAGAGTTCGGTATAGATTTGAACCTCTTCATGGGAACATTCAGCTCCAATGAAAATGTTCTCGACAATGTTGGGATTCCTGGAGATGTTCACCGGGATAGTAGGAGAGATCCACAATATGTTCCTTGACATAAACTGTCTTTGGTGCTAAGAAATCAGGCAGGTGAACGGATCCGAGGCGAGACAGGCTTGTTTGACTTCCGCTCAAATCGGGTAGGAAGTAAGGCCCGGGTATTCTGAAGTCATCCCACGGTCTACTATGCTGTCATCGCGCCTACAGGGATGGCCTCTTCACATGGAAGAGTGGTATCTAGCAATCACAGGCGGGGAAGAAAGTAGCGTCCAACCGGAGCCACATCACCATCTAATATTACAGGTGAAAGAGAGACTGGATCGGTCTAGTGTCAACAATGAGAACGTGTGCAATTTCGGCTGCAGGGGTAAGAATTGCTTTACACCCTTGACCTTCCTCTATTGTGGCAGTAGGAGAAGGTAAGGTCCAAGGGTCCGAAAAATAATGAGTTCGAAATAACTCTCTTCGAAGGGGAGCCTTGGAGGATGAAATAGCATTAATATGAACCTTAGGAGGAGGAAGATCAAAAGTACCCATCAAGGAGGAATACATTCCAACTCCTAAATTCTCAACAGGTGCCTTAGCATTGTCCAACTTAGGAATGGATGAGTCAGAAGACGCATTCAGGTCTACAGGAGGACAGTCCAGTTGATCCACTGTAACGATCCTCCCTTTGTGGGGGAAACAAACAACTTGAAATAATGAGGATGCAATAGCATCCATCTCATATATCCAGTTCCTCCCCAACAGAAGGTTGTAGTCCAAGGCTGCATCCACTACCTCAACCTCTATGTTAAAGGTTTTGCCCCCAACACAGATGGGCAAAGCCGGGACAATACCATGGGGCCTGTGAGAATGGCCATCGAACGCAGTAAGAACAGTGCTAGATGGAACAGCTTTGGGAGATCCAAGTGTCTTCCAACATGCGAGAGACATCACGCAAGTAGAAGCACCCTCATCAACAACCGTTCGAAAGATATTGGTCTTTCGATACGACGATTTAATATGAAATGCCATGTGATGAGGAAGTCTCTTCTTAAAGTTAGTCATATCAAAAGTAATCAGAAGAGAATTTTTCGGATCAATAGCCCCAATGGCAGTGAGCAAAGCACTGCGCTGAGCCGGACAAGACTGGAGTACCTCTAAAGCTGACATAGCACAAGGACTCTGCGCCAGATCTTCTACAATCGAGTAGTTCTGGGCAGCCCTCATGTTGGGATTAATCGTTAACCGCTTAGAGGATGCCTTCGGTATCCGAGGCATAGACTCGACAGTTGGCTTCGTGATATGAAGCGGCTCAGTAGCATCAGGAACTTCCTTAGCTTTTGAAGATTCCTCTCCGCCATAATCACGGGATCTCGTAGCGACATCCACGTGAGCACTCATCATAAAGATGTTCGATGGAATTTCCCCTTCCTGGGCACCTCCAGAGGAAGCCCCAGGATTTTGGTTCGCGCCAACAACTAATTGTTGCCCTTGGGGAAAAGGGTTTGTTAGCACAGCCTGGGAACTAGAAGAACCCTGCTGAGATAACAGGCGCTGAGCATCCTGAATTTTCGGGCAAAGGTGCGTGAGATGATCTCCAGCACAAAGCTTGCACGGAAATTTAACCTTCTTTTTCTCCTTTTGCCCTTCACCAACACGCTCGTTGGTATTATTTGCATTGCCCTTCCCATTCTTGCCCTTCTTCTTGTTATTACGTCCCTTCTTCTTCCCATCGGACTGTTGATTTCCTTTGGGTTCAGAAGATTGGACAGCATTAATGGACAAAGACTGGGAAGGTGATGAATCAGCAGGCACAGCCTGACCAGAAGGAGAAGATTGTAAAGACAACTGCTGCAATTGAGAAAGCAGGCTGGCTGCACTACTATTGACCGATCCGACAAGCCCGTCACCATGCGGACCAGGTTTGGGTTTCGATAAATCCAATTTGGAGCGAGGAGCATTGGGAAAATACTTATAAAGTACCCCAGACTGAGAATAGATCAACTCTAACTGCTGGGCCCTAAAAATGGCCTGCTCCTCGGAAAATACCCCGGATAGGGATACATCCTTTGAAATGTCTGACTGCAGAGATTTCAAAAACCACTCGAGAAGGAATTCACCTGGAATATGAGCTTTGACAAGCCTCTTCCTTCTCCTCCATTCCTGAATGTGATCAGAAATGTGAGTTGCCTCATCCTGCTTAAAATTAGCCAGGAGTTCGGTCCCAGCCTCATATCTGACAGGCAACTGAAAATGGTTAAGAAAAGTGACAGCCAGTTCTCCAAATGTGGCGAAACTGCCCTCAGTGAGCTCTATATACCATTTGGCAGCATTCCCAGTTAGGGTGCGTTGAAATAATCTCAATCTAATCGAGTCGTCGATCAGAGAGTTCGACGAACACCATAAGTGGAAAGTGGTGATGTGGTATGCCGGATCTTCACCATTCTTACCTTCAAACTTAGGAATGTCTGAAGGAAGTTTGGTTGGAACCGGAGGCCACCCCGGACTGTAACGAATCGGGTCATTAGTTAACTTCGACAAATCTGGCAAGTTTAACGTTGCCAGAAATGGTAATCGAGGCGGAGCCTGGGAATTCCATCCTTGATGGGATGGATTTCCAACATTCTGAAAAGAATAGCCTGGATTTGATGAGGCACCGGGCTGCCAGAAAGGACTCGTAGAAAACGGAGAAGAACCTCCTCCCCACGCCTAGTTACCAAAACCCAGACTAGTTCCCCCCACTGAAGTATTGACTGAAGAGGAAAGCCCCTGGTAGGGGTTCCATGCATTAGACAGAGGAGAAAAATACTGATGAGCACTCGATGAAGGGAAAGAAGCATTCCCTTGATGACCCGCGAAGAACTGATTCCCTGCCCCAGCCATTGTAAACACAGGATTCCATCCTGTAAAAGTAGTCGAACTTTGCCCCCCAGACCAAGGGTTAAAACTCTGGGTCTGGGACGTAAAAGGAAACGACCCTAAAGAAGGATTGGAACTGGGAATATGCCCAGTCCCAAAGGGGAAACCCTGAAACGAAGCTGATCCACTAGCCATGTTAGACATGGGCATAGATCCAGCTGCACCGGCGGAAAAGGAAAAAGAGGGATTTCCACTAATGGACATCCCTGAACAGAAGGGACCAGAATGAGAAGCATATGCTTGGGTGAACCCAAAGCCAAACATAGCAGCACTAGAAGCAATCGAAGATGAAGCAATAGTGCCCCCTGCCTCGACAGAAGCAGGGGTCTGAATGCCTGCAGCACTCACGGTAGAAGCCGCGTTCCCAGTCGTGGCCATCGAAAGATAAGAATGATATGGAAGATCCGGCAGTCTCTCAGACTCCGGTCCGATGTACTGAAGAACAAACGGATGATCAGGAGGAAGAGGAGATGGACCTGTAGCAGGAGGCTCAGGTATATCTTCTATCTGAAAATCTCCTTCCTGAGGAAACAAAACTCGCGAGGTGAGCGGAACGCTCCTCTCGGAACCGACACCGAAATCAGCTACGAAACCTTCAGATCTTGGTGGAGGATCTCTCTCCACAGCGTCAGACTCCACAGGGTGGAAACCACCTGCTAAATCGCTCCTACGCCTTCTCGAAGAAGGCTCTGCACTCTCGGGAGATAACCCCCGGATTCTCCTCGAACGTCGAGGCGCTTGATCAGCCACTTTTATAGATTTTTTAAATTAGACTCAAAAAGTGAAAAGCTAGGCAAGCTAGGAGCAAAGAGCACTCACTAAAATAAAAATCCCTGAGATACAGCAAGCAAACAGCCTCCAAGTATTTCCGCTCCGGGTGATGAGGACCGGACACCAAAATACAAGAAAGCGAAGTATAGGGCCTTCCGAAAGCAGTCTGGGATGATTAGGGCCCAGAACAACTAGCGAAGGTATCGGAAACAGTTACGCCGACCTCCTAACGACAGCCTTTGTCGGCTCAAGCACCCAAGCTTCGCAAGGGCACCCCCCAGAAGTACTGCTGAAAGTGATGCGACGTCTGCCTCAGGTACCATGGGTATTCCCCCCCGCAGTCACCTGTGTGGAACCTAGGAACGGCAACTATGGACACCAATCCGTATCAGAAGCTGGGCGGAACGGTCTTGAGGTCAGATTCAGCTAATCAGAGGGGGGGTATCCCTCTTCTCAACCTTCACTTCCCCTCGCGCTTGACTCTCGGATGAGAGCTTTCCCGATCCACCTCACAGAGTTGGATTTCGCTCAATTAATCAGCTTCTATGTTTGTTTGAGCGGCCTTGGAGAGTTAACTCTCCACTCACCTATTCCAAGGCCCTACAACCTAGCTAGTTGGTGATTGACACTTAGAAAAACTTGCTAGTTGATTTTAGATTAAATCGCTTATTTTAAGGGCTGTTATATTAAGTCACAAGGATATGGATATGAAACCAATGGTGTTTTGACGCAAAAGAAATTAATAAAAACTTAACTACATGCACATGCAGTTCTTTGTCTTTCGATGAAAAGTAATCTCTATACAGGTTCTACGAGACTAAAAAATTGTATTTTCTTTTCGAATTGCAAACTCACACTCACAAAAACTAAGAAGCTAAATAAATGATTCAATGCACCAAATACAAATCACTACAAGCATGTAAATCCTAAGATGCAAAAGTCTCTTGAAACAAGGTGAAATTTCCCAAAAAGCTCCTTCAGTTTTAACTCATCTTTTGTTGTCCAGAAAGCCAATTCTTGAAAACAAGAACTCTTAATATAAGACACCAAAAATACTTAACAACAAGAAGAAGAAATCAAATGACAACTTCTCCTCAAAATCAAGCCGAAAACTAGAAGCAAGAAACTTCACAAAAGCTCCAAAAGATATGGCCAAACGAAAATGAAAATGCAACAACAAAAACAAAAACAAGAGACAATGTTTTTTGAGTTTTTGATATGCAAAAAACAAAAAGCAAAACAAATGTTTTTTGGGCTTTTTAGTTTTATAAAGCAAGAGCTCAAAAAGACCAAGCACAACTATCACAATCCAAGCCAAAACGAGACCGAATTTCAAGCACAAACTTCAACAATGCTCCCAAACCTTATAAAGCTAATGATAGCAAGATCAATAAGATCAACGGAAGACCAAAAACTCAGCCAATCAGCCTAGACAAATAGTGCAAACTCGCTGCAACAAAAGACTCCAAAGAAGCAAGAAAAGTTCTTCGAAAATTGCAACAAAACCCTAGCCTATGGAACTCAAGAAAACCAATCGAAAACAAAGCAAAAATTGCAATGCAAAGCACAACACAAAGATAGGAGCGAGTCAGTGAGCAGAAGCTCTCTGTTCTGATAAAGCAGAACAACCAAGAATGCTCAGAAAGCGATCTTGGAACTCAATCCAGGAGTGCCAGCACTAACAAGAACATTTTGCCAAAAAGATTAGTTTTCGAACAAACGAAAGAGAAACAAGACTTGAAACCACTTCCTTCACACTCCAGTAAATACAGAGACACTGTAGACACAGGCCTCCACAGCCAGAAAGGACCAAAAATCCAATAAACCCAAAAATTCAAAATCTGCCTAGGTATACGCGACCTTGCAGTTATGCAACCAGCGTGTATACGCGTCTGTGTTAAGGGAAACTCGCGTATACGCGGATCCCTTTAGACAAACTCGCGTGTATACGCGACTGTGTGCAGACAAAAGAGCGTATACAAAGAAAGATAATGAAAAACAAAAAGGACAAGCCTGGGAAAGACACCAAGACTTCAGACTGACTGCAAGAAAATAAACTGGACTGTAAGAGACAGATAAAAATGTTGGAAACCTACCAAGCAGCTCAAACAACCCAACAGGAGAATCACAAGAATGTGATACCCAGCGGAGTCGCCAGTTCTGTTTCGGGGAATTAACACCCTAGAGGTTGGTTGGGATACAACCTCCACAGAGCAGGGGCGTACTACTTAACAGAGACTCACACGACCATGCACGTTCAGAAAAACCAAATAGAGCAGAATGAGAGATTTACCCGTTGGTCCTACGTTTGAAGTAGATCCACGTGGAGTCCAAACTCCCTGCAACCGTCCTTCCTCCTTAACCTAAAATACAAGAAGAAACCAGCACAAAGGACAAGTTGTACAACATATATCTACTCTATGTGTTAGTGAGATTCATATAAAACATTAAATAAATCATAATGAATGCTTGTATAACAAATATTCTTCATACATTAAAGCATACACTAACACGTTTATTTCGGGAACAGCATGATACTTCTGTATTATAAATAGTACATACAAAAGTAATCAAGAGGAGAGATCACCTGATCCTTCCAAGGCCTTCGCAGACCGTCGTCCGGATCCGTCCAGCCCTTGCCTCGCTAAGACTCCTTCCAAACTGGTGCATACGAGATAACATATAAAGGGATGTATATCTCAAGGAAACAAGGATTTCCTGAAATGAACTGGGAAAGTGCAGGAGGCACGGGGAATCAGACTTGGATAGGGAATACCAACAGAGTATAATATCAATAATTCTCTCTCTCCCTTAGGCCATACACATGAGGGATTTTTATAGTCCCTCCAAGTAGTTTCAGCAGTTGGAAACAGTTGGCCACGGGCTGGGGTGGTTGAACTACCTGAGTAACCATCAACCCAGCGCGAAATTAGGGATTTTTTATATATATTTTTAATCATTTTAATGGCATACACGGAAAAGTCTAGCTTTACTCGCATATACACGCGGAAAAACACGGGCATAGTCGCGTATGGAGGATTTTACACTGTTTTTAAGTGAATTTGTCCAAGTCTGTAGGAATGGGTGCCCATAAAGCCATAAAGCAATCATGAATCATGTCAAGGTGAGAAATGATGCTATAACACTAACTTGCTTGTCGGATTAATGAGAAGAAAGGTTCACATAAGCATCGTCACGGGGGGTGACGGAAGAACAAGAAGATAAGAGACTTCCCCTTCTATTTCGCTTGACCTCCCTTCAGCAATCACCCTAGGCTCAACATCAGTGGATCCCTTATCTGCTTGTTCTTCTTCCACCCTCGTGACGATTCAAATGTGAACCTTTCTTCTCATGATGACGAGTCAGGTAGCTTTGCTGCATCATGTGGTATCTCTTCCTCCATTCACCCCATCTTCTACTACGATGACGACATCATGGAAGCCTTTTCCGCCCCTGACTTCATATTTCCCACCTATAAGCAGGATGGCAACATCTGTGTCTATGGTGACTTTCATGACATGAACAAAATTTACCCCCAAGGTAGCTCCCACACACCACCTACTCGTTGGTGTGCAGGTGGTAGGCATCCTACCCAGAGCACTCCCCCTAGCAGTGTTTGTTTGATTTATACCCTGCGTCTAGGTTGCCAACATTATTCATCATCCTCTCATTTGTTTTCTTCTGGCACCTTTCAGATGGACCCCCTGTCCACACCTTATATCGGTTATGCCGATGGTGCAAGTCGCTACTCCTAGAGTCTCGCCTTGGTAGGTTGGGCCATTTTTACCCCCTTACATTCGCTTGTTTTCTCGAATGGTGTATGCATTGGTAATACCACCAATAATCAGGCCAAATATGATGTCGTGCGAGGTTTATTATCTGATGCCCTTTCCCATTGCATCCTCCACCTTCATGTTCATTAATATTCCCTATTCCTTGTCATGCAATTGAATGGTGTCTATCGTGTGCATAATCCTATCCTTTTTAGAAGATATTTACGAGTGAAGCTTTTGATGCGTGAATTTGAAATCATTACATTCAATCATGTATCTATAGCACCAAATCACTACGTAGATATCATTGTAAACAACATTCTAGATTGGAACTTAGCACACACATTTAACACAAGACAATAACATAAAACCTTCAAAATGATGCATATCCATTATATGTGTTGTATACATTTTTTTAGAGGTTATTAACTTTGATACATATGATGTGCCCATAGCATGTTACAAAAAATCAAAACTAGGGGCACCACATGCCCCAACACCTAATCAATATCTAGAAGATCCTGAGCCAATGGCTCTTCTCCTGCAGCTCGTGGATCATGCATCCCCTGTTCAGCCATTGCCATGCGCTGCATGACCACTCGCCACTCCGAGGGTTGACCAATACATGGCTATATGTACTAGTCATCCAAGTCTTGCCAGTCATGCTCTGAAACACCAGTCAGAAGCCTCTCACATCTACGACGGATGTCCTCCAGGAGGGCCACTGCATCCTCATTTTGTGGTGCTCTTGATCCACTAGGCCTTACAAGTCCTGATACTGTAGGCCATCCTATGTACTCGACCGGTTTTACCAGTGTTGTATCTGCATAACAAAAGTGAAATAATTAGTACCATATATAATATTCTAAAACTTTAAAATGAACATAAAATATTAGCAAATTTTCACTTACCATCGAGCCCCCATACTCGACCAAGCAGCAGTGGCAAGTCCAAGTCCCCACAATAACTCATCCCACTATAGGGATAGTTGTCTATGTAAAGTGGCATATGATCCCAATGAGCAAAGAACTCGGGTCATAAAATCCGTCTGACCGCCCCACCTCCCCCTCTACACAGTAGCTTCCCCCATCGATGAATCCAGGGCTCCCTTGGGCCCCCAACCTGGATCTGTATGGGAGGTAGAAGTGTCAGGATTTTCTCAAAGAAGAGCGAGCACAAAATTGTGCCATATGCATAGTCATGGTTCACTTGTCGCTTGCATAACGATAACTGTAATTTCAACGATGAAAACATCATTTGGGCCCACCCATAGTAGGTCCCACTCAACACAATCTCAATAAGCATCATCTGACCCCTAGTGATGTGGTGGAGTGCCTGGTTTCCCAGGATTCGCAGCACCGTTGCGGCCACAACATGGGTCTCTAACCTCTCTAGATCCCCGATCGGTATTCGTGTCAGCTTGACATGGAGACCTGGTCGACAATGGCACTGTACAAACTCCATGATCTTCTGCCCTTGTGGTAACACTGGCTACATATTCCCCACCATCCCAAGTGGTGGGAGACCAGTCAAAAAATATATATCTTGTACTGTCAACTCGATCCGATGCCCCTGCACTATAAAGACCTCATGGTCCGGATCCCAATAACTGATAATCTGGGCAAAAAAGGGCTCCCCAACTCTCATAAAATGGTTCTCTAGAAACTTCAGGACCCCAAACCTGGCCAATGCACTATGGACACCATGATCCTCTCGGATCTCTGACCGTAATGTGTCCAGGTCTCTCTCTCTCTCTCTCCAGTTGATTTGTAATTCTTCCATATATGCACAAAACCATCATATTTTTCAGTGAATAGAAAGGAAATACTGAATTCAAACATAAAAACCTATCTCTTAGCCAAAAAATAGCATAGACATACCCCTCTCTGTTAGGTCACACTTTTCAGGCAAAATCCCGGGACAAGTCACAGTTTTTTGCCCAAAACGTGCTACCCAGGTAGCATATATTGCCCAAAAAAGTGCGACCCGGCCATGAAGAGGAGAAGGGGTCTGTTCCTAAGGTTTGGGCACCTAAACTGAACTCTCAATCCACTGAAATGAAAGAGTAGGGTTAGGCCTCTTACCCGCAACTCACGGATCTCGATTCCAACGGTCAGTTTGTCCACTACGATCGCTGCAAGATTTAGGGCCTTCTATCCTCTCTACATTCACCACAAATGAATATCATGATCATGATCACAAATAGGTGGGATTCCTTTGGGAGTTTCAAACATCTTGGAATGATTGTCCAAGAATTTTTTGAGATCTGCAAAAATAGATGATTTTGATGTTGGAACTTCTAGTGAGCATAATTGTGCAATTACGCCTCATTGTTCTTTATTTAGAAGCTTTTTCATGACATTAAATCTTATTATCTTTCCAGACTTCCCTGCGATACCCCGTAATTCGACTTACTTTCCTTCTAAAAAAAATTTCAAGAAAAGTTCTTGAAAATTAAAAGCTACTGTCCCTAGAGATTGTAACCATTGTACTCCTAGTACAACGTCAGCACCTCCCATAGGAATGGAAAGCATTGGACCATTCAATACATATTCCCCCATGGTTAGCTTGATATTATGGCATTTTCCAGAGCAATTTATAGTTTCTCCATTTGCAACCATCACTTGACATCTGGGTGTTGGGTATAGGAAACAATTCAATTCCTTGGCCACCTTACAATGAATAAAATTATGGGTACTACCTGAATCAATCAACACTATTACCTTTTTCTTCTTGATATGTCCTTCTATATTGAGATTTTGAGGAGTGGTAATTCCTGCTAATGCATTACATGATATGGTCAGACTCATTTCTTCCTCTTCTAGGGTTGTTTCATGGTGTATATCCTCTTCTTGTTCATTTTCTTCTTCCTCTTCACAATCTATGTAAAATAATTTCTTCTCATCACACTTATGACCTTTAGTGTATTTTCTATCACAACCTGCAGCAAAGCCCTTTTGCTCTTTTTTCTTCCAATTTTTGTGGTGTCAAACTTGTAGGTTGTGGAAATCTAGGAGTAACAACACTTCCCACTTTATAGAAGTGAGTAGTAGGCTTCCTTGTCACTATAATTTTACATTCAATTTTTCTTGCCAACCTGAACGCCTTCTCCAATGAATCAAGTTCCAAAACACGAACTTCATGTTGGATGTTATCCTTTAAAGCACTTATGAAGAGATCAATCTTGAGTTCCTCTAGAATATCAGTTACCCTTATATTCAATTCTTGGAAGTCCTCAATGTGCTCTTCCACTCAACCCTTTTGTTTGAGATTTATCAATTGGCTAAAGAATGTGTTGCTCTTTGTATCCTCATAATGTGCTATCTTTTCCTCCATAAAAATTGAGCAAGTGACAATTTTTTTATGGGAGAAAAGCCATTGATACCATAAAAATGTATTTTTTTCTAAATGTAAAGTTGCAATGCGTACCGTTTGTGTGTTTTTCACATTATTGAGATCAAAATATTTCTCCATCTGTAGTATCCATGTTACGGGATCCTTGCCATCAAACTTCCTCATATCCATCTTTGGAATATGGTGGTTCTTCCATCCATCATTAGAGTTTATGAAATCATGATTAACATTTATTTTTTTCTCTTCATGAGTTTCATCTACTATCTTTTCTCCATTAGTAAACATTTCTTGTATCAACTTTGCCAAACCTTCGATGTCTACTTTTATGTTTTCCATTTTTTCATCGATCTTAGCTTCCATGTCATCCATCTTAGCTTCCATTGCATCCATCTTAGCTTCCATGCCCACTTCCATGCCTCGCATCCTAGATTCCAAACCATTCATCTTAGCTTCCATGCCTTTCTTCAAACCATCCATATTAGTTTCCATGCCTTTATTTAGAACTTCCATTTCATTTTTCTTTTCTCTTTGCGATAGCGAAAATTGGTGCACTTTCTCTTGTAATTTTTATATCTCATGTTGTGTTTCTTTGTCTTCATGAGTCATAATAGAGCCTTATGAAGACTTAATGGGTGTTGAATTATTTTTAGGGACCATTTTAGAACCCAATACAATATCTATTCTTCAATATGCCCTTGGAATAAATTCCAACTAATTTTTTTCAAACGAGACTTATGTAATTCGAAAAAAAATACACACTCTTTTCTTGCTTTTGAGAAGCGTGATATTGAAACTGAATTATAATCTATTTTTTCAGATCTTCAATATTTGAAATTTTGTACTGAGGTACCTCTCTGAATCTTCTTTCGAATGCCACAAGTATAACCTGATTTGGATTCTTGAAGAAAAAGTTGTACCCAATCTCCTACAATGACCTAATTATGGACTGGTTCAGTAGAGCGAACTTGTATGACTTGCCACGTGTCAATGCTTCCTCCTTCGGCTCTAAAATTGATATATAGGAAGCTAAATTCCATGTGATTGCGTCCACTTTTTACAGAATTCCAATCCGATTCTCAGAGAGAGTTATGAAGATTTTCCCATGATCACCTCTTTGAGATGAAATTCAGGAGCCTGAAAAAGTCCTAACTTCCACAGACCATATATCCAAAAATATTGCGAACCAAGATCTAAAATTTTGTGATGATGTTCCTCAGGTATTTGGCTTCATGCTCTAAACATTTCAGACTTTGAGCCTTCATACAAAAAAATTTATAGCGAAAATGCGGCGATGACCTGTTTAGGTTAAATTGAGGAGCCTGCAAAAAGACCTAACTTCCACATATTATATCTCCGTAAATATTGCAAACCAAGCTTTGAAATTTTGCGATGATGTTCCTCAAGATTTTGGATTCATACTCTAACAATTTCAGCTTCTGACCCTTCGTAGAAAAAAATTTATAGCGAAAATTCCATGATGACCTGTTTGGAGCAGCGAAACCCTAGAATCCAAAGCTCTAATACCAAATGTTGTGAAACTAGCTCCAAAAATAGAAGAAAAGATATATCAACACTTTATAAATAAGCCACTTTGAGGGGGAAACCTCCAATACATTACATGAATGAAAAATTATCGGATGATACAAATGACAAAACCTCCTTTCTATATATAGGAGTTCATGGGGCCACAATGTAATCCTAGCCAACCTAACAAGAACAATGTAAGGGCACAATAATAACAATATTGGGGTTAGAGGGGGGTACAATAATAACAATAATGGGGATACACTAATAGCAATAAGGGGATAAATTAGTAATATAGGGACTTAACATAGCTACACTTGAAAATGAGTGAATTTGGAGGGAAAATTCCTTATTAAAAGAGAAACCCTAGATTTTTCTTTTGCCTGCTGCGGCCAAACCATAGCTTAGTTTGAAAAAATATCCATACCATTGGAAAGCTCTCACTGAGCTCTAAAATGGGAATCTTTTATTTTTTTGTGATTTGATACTTCACTAGGACACGTTTTTCCAAGAAGGGTCACTTCACCACTCCTTAAAATCGAATTTATTCACTTGCAACACTTGTACTTGGGGCACCACTTTTCCTTCATAATTGTCCATGCTCGTGTCAAATTTCATCATGAGTAACCATCTTGTACTCATGTTTTCATGGTCCCCACTGTACCTTTTTTGTGTGGAAGCATCATCGAGTCGCCCTTGTTTAGAGCATCTGAGTTGAGTCATCATCGAATCCATGGAGTCTATCCCGAGTCCCTTTGTATCCCACTATAGTCCTCCATCCTTCATTGCTTGTTTCCTCTCTCGTGTTGAACATTATGGCATTTAGTCCTACTGTCCCCTATCCCCTTTGATATTGTGTCAGTTTCTTCCAGGTCATCCATGCCCTTCATGCTCTGACAAGGGAAGTCGTTAGCCCGCTACTTAGTACCCCCCATTCCATCATCATCCCTGGTGTCAGTCTGTCAGTCACTCTACTACTATCTCTCATGCCTTAGTTGAGGATCCATTATTGCCTCAACTATGGCGAACCTCCTTTTGTCAACATCCACTCATTCATTCTAGAAGACAGGTCTAGAGGGTAGTCTACCTTGGTTCCAACTTCCACTCTTGTTCGATACCTTGAATCAGGCAAAGGGAATCTTTATTTCCCTTTGACTTGACTGTTTCTCAGCTCCAGCTCCTTACGACATGATTGAGATCCATATAATTGATGGTTGAATGATGAAATAGATTGTACCGGGGGGTGTGTGTGAGATGTTTCAGACCTCATGAGGGGGTGGTCCTTCAGGTAGCCCCCGACATGCCCCGATAACCTTTTCATTACAGCCTTCGATGCAACTCTACAAATTTGATGGTTTCGACCTCAACCGCTTGCAACGCCTTTTAGTTTGCATGTATCATTCATATTTTTAGAGCCCTCTCCTATTTACAGGGCCTCTTTGGTTGTAATTATATCTCATGTACTCAGATATTATCATATAAGTCCTGGCTGTTATACCAGGCACAGCATGTATGTCGGATCCATTATCATGTTTTTATCTGGCTCATGTTCATGCCATCATGTACGATATAGTTCAGTCCCTTGTTTAATGGATGGATTATTCTTTGTACTTTGTCTCGGTGGGCATAGGTATGCCTCCCCCGCCTCTTGTAGCACAGGTACTCACTCATAAAAGAGACTTTAACTCAATATTTTGTTCTAAATAAAAGGGTTTTTCCATTCACTGACTACCTTTTGTTGCCTAAAGATCACTCTAGATCGATAATTTTGGTCTGAATTTGATCCTCCATCATTTTCATATTTTGTGACCATTTTTCTTGTGAGCTCCCTTTGAGTTCCATTTTTTGTCTGGATTTTCTACACCATCAAGAGAGAGATCTTAGATCTGAAGTGTTGAGGACATACAAGAACCCATCCCATTGAGGGGGAATGCTAACATCTTTCTAGTTTACCTTCCGAGGTGTGAAAAATACAAAAAATTATTTAATAGTATTATTTTCTTGTTTATTGGATGCATGAAGAATCTCTTTCTTTTATTTACTGCTTAATGTCTTTAACTGCATAGATCTAGATTTTGTAGCATTTATCTTTTTCAACTAACTACATATCTAAAGAAATTGGCAGTCATCTTTGATGTTAGGGTTGTTTGTTATACATAGCTAAAGTGGAATTTTTTCGTACACTTGTGACTAGAATTCATCCTAACAATTCAAGACGGATTCAGTTAAACCGGTGTACAAAAATAAGGTACTCTAGCTAAAGAGATGGCCTAGAATGACCCTACAAGCCTGCTACAACAAGCACTGCCTAACTAGAGAGCTACAGGAAGCAATACTACACTATCCCTTTTTCTAATGATGTACATATAGCTGCTGAAAAGGGAAAATCAGATTTATGGAGCTCAGGAGCTCTGATGATGCCAAGATTCAAGATCTAGGCTCTATGATGGCAACCTAAGATAACACAGAAAGGAAATTCCAAATCTATGAGATTGGAAATCTACCCTCTTGGGTTTGATCCCTAGTCTACTGGGTTACATAGATCTAAAGCTAGATCTGATCATAAGATGGATATAATATGATGTATAACTAGATCTAAGCTTTGAGGGTTGATCCCTCCTTCAGATCTCCAATCTAGAAGCTTGAAATCTTATCTCTTCTTCCTCCTCCTCAAAATGTAGCAACTAAATATGCAGTTGCTGAAGAAACTATGCTATACAAGAGGGAGAGACTCTATTATTGCTTAAATATGCTGAAATAAGCTTTAGGATGATGGAAATGGTGGTGGAAAGGTGAGGGGACAATCCCTCATAGGATTCCTAGCTGAAATGCTAGAAACTTCCTTCCTCCTCCAGATATACAATGATGGAATGCACAATCCTTGATGGGAATGCTTCTGATAGGAGGTCAATAAATTTTGGTTTAATTCCAGATCTAAAATGAGGCCCTGGGATTTCTAATCTTGAATCCAAAGGTGATAGGACAAATCCTTCACTGGTTCTCCAGCTGAAATACTAAAGACAACCTCTTCCTCCCAAACCGATCTTCAGAAATAACACAATTCCTTAAGGTATATGCTCTGTAGAGAGTAGGAACACTATGGCACCAATGGCTGATGATGAAATAGTAGCTCAGAATACCTTCCCATATTAGGCACACAAGTCCCCCATGGGTAAGGTGGGATTCCTGCTCGGGAACACCCTGTGCTAAACAACACTACAGACTTAGCTAAACAACATCAGAGTGCATGGAATGTCAAAAGACAACTCCAGATATAAAAATATCACAAATAATAATACTAAATCCTCTTCTATGTTTCTTTCATCTCCATTATATAGTTTATGAGCCTTCCAATGCCTTGGACCACCTCTAAACTGCGTTGTGCATGTGGACATAAGTCTTCATGTTTGACTGCGCTGTCTCTCCAAGTCCTCCATCATGTCTACATGCAATGTGCACCCTCTCAATCATGTGTGCATTAAATTCACTACTTCCTGCATCACTTCATCATGAATTATCTATGAACTTATATTAGATTCCCTCCATGATCTTAGTTGACTGCTTCAACCTCCATGATCTATCTCATTAATGAGACATGATCTCCACTCCTTTCACATTAGTAGCTGCTCCACTACTCCATTATGTAGATCTATGTTTAATTAATCAAAATTCAAACCTAAAAAGTGGATCTTATTGATATTTGAGTATTGTGGGTCCCTCCACCCTTTTATTTACTTACTTAATTAAGAAAATTAAGAACTCTAATATTCCAATTATCTTGTGAAAAACTGGGAATATTACAGTCCTCCCTAGCAAAATATTGCTTGTCCTCAAGAAACTGAAAAATTGGATGCAAAGCTATCTATTCCCCTCCAAATGGCATCCACATAAGGAAGGCCTCCTCCATCTGATGCAATGTGTCATGCATGTTTGGTTCCAAAGTCTTCTCTCAAGAATGCATAGAATGACCTCCAACTGTGTAGTTAGATGTCCTTATTTATCCAATAAGTACCAAGTGACAACCATAAGCTGCCCAAAATCATCACCAATACATGAGATACATAATATAAAGTGGTTCTTCCCACGAAGGAAAATTTCCATCTCACAATACATCTCTTCATCCCATGCTTTATGAAATAGATTGAGCATTGACATGCCCTTAGCCCTGTTGGCCTTGTTGGATCCAAGCATCATTCCAACATGATGCAAAAGAAGAAATAGAGACATATGGGTAGAGAAATATGTCAAACCATATTCTCCCAATAGTAACCACCGGAGTAGGGCCTCTTTCTGCCATCCTCCATCTCCACCATGCAAGATGGACAAGCCAAACTCCCCTAAAAGCAACCAAAACAACAAGAGATGTTGCTGCCTTCTCACCTCCTCATGTGCATCATGGAGTAAAAACATGCTGATAGATATGTGGAATGTCACATCAGCCCAATAAAAGCAAACACCATCAATACACATCATGAGAGAACCATGCCAAGTTTTACACAATACAAAACACATAGATTTAGGAGATGTCATGTGATGACCAAACTCACTTAGCAATAACCAAAGAAAACATGCCTTCTTATTTTGCATTCTTTCATTGATGTTCAAGGTATGAATCAGAAAAATATGAACCATTGGGTGGTAGCCATACTCACCCAAGAGTAGCCAGCACAGCCATGCCTCCTTCATCATTACATGAGTGTTGTTCCAGGTATGGATCAAAGAAATAGAAGCTTTTGGGTAGTAACCCAACTCACCCAAGAGAAACCAATGTATCTAAGCTTCTTTCTAGCCCACGTCATATATCTGCAAGTGATCATGCAACCCCATGCTTATTATCCTCACCCACTCATCCCAATGTGGATGATGAATGATGTTTTGCAAAAACATGGTATCCTCCCATTGTATAATACCATCCTCCTCGAACTAATGAAGAAATTTTCACTTCATGATATGTTGAAGTGCACCTCCAATAAGATCTCTCCATGAGACCTTCTTCTCACCAATCAACCTCCAAAACCAATAAGGTTATGGATTAGTTGTAGGTAGAAGTTTCTCTTTGAGCTGTAAGATTCTCATTGAGAAAGAGTCATCTTGAAAGTGGAAAATATTTCCCATCTCAAGATGTCTACCATCTATCATCTTCTTCTCCATTACTTCATGAATGAAGTTGCCATTTGATTTCTACCATAAGTAATGGGTCCTCTTCTTCTCATTTCTTCTCATTAACAAGATTGTAGATATGCAAGGTAGAACATGTGTTGTCTCAAAGCTAGGCATAATGCTGAACTCATAGCGAGCCATTGTACATAGGATCATACTCATCCCATTTTCTGAAACTCTACACTTCAACTCAAAGGGTTGAATGTAGCTCAACAACGACAAACTAGGATGGTTCTTCCCTCCTTCCTTGATTAGATCAAGGGTCCTCTACGGAGTGATAAGATGCTGCACCAAATCAACATGTTGTTCTAACCCTTGGTCATGCAATACCCCTGATGGCATGTCCCCATAAGTTTCAATAAGAGATATTGAAACAATATGAGATGAAATTGAATGCATATCTTGGATTAACTGATGCATGGGATCCTATTGTAAGGCCACAAGAGTTCCTCCAACTAGAACAATTGTCCCTCCAGCTGCTGGTAAGAGCAATGGATGCACTTCTACAAGTGTACTAGTGCTGGTATCTATCTCCTCCTCATCATGCATCTCATCAATCATGCATGGGGTTCCAAATTTCAAGGACTGAAGACCATCTTGCAAAGATGAAAGTGATCCTCCTCTTGATGTAAGCACATCTATAACTGATGGTGGTGGTAAAGGCTCCTCCTCCTGAGTGATAATGAGGACATATTCTTTTAGATATTCATGTACTATGTCCTTGATGATGAGAGATGACATTATGTGAGATGTCTCTAGTTTCTTTCTACCATATCTCTTCTTCATTCTTTGAATAAAATCTGCATAAACAGACACTTTCATGTGTGACATATGACTGAACCACCAATTTCTTGCTTCACCTTCCAGGTGCAGTGTTGCAAACTCCACAACCTCTCATTCTGATATAGGATATTTCAGAAAGAAGGTATCCAATTCTTCCCTCCAAGCCCTCAATGTGCTTGTGGAAGTTCCATTAAATGTAGGCAAGAAGAATCTATACATTTTTCTTCTATTGTTGCTTCTAGATCTCCTCTCTTCTTTGAATTGCAAAAACTGTTGGAGAGATAGATTCTCCTTCAGTGCCCTTGGTTGTGACTTCTATTTAGACAGATATTTGCTTAGGGTCTCATGTCCCAAGCCTCTTTCATATTTAGACCAGTCCTCTTTCTTATCAAAGAAAGTGGATCTAGTGGAATCATGTGAAGCTTTTTTCTTCTCCGGTCTTCTTTGTTGTTGATAAGAAGTTTTGGGACCTTATTCTTCTTGAAACCTTTTGAGGTTTCTCTTTGCCTCTCTCTTCTCATTTCATTGATCTCCTTGGAGAGGTCCTTCATAGCTCTAAATAAATATGAGGAAAAACTTAATCCCTCCATTATAGTAGATCTCTACTATCTTCTTTTCTTATGTTGTCAATAATGTCCACAAGCTGAGCCAAAGATCATGCTCTGATACTACTATAATATCCCAAAATGGAATAATGCATTGATACACAAACACAATATTTGTAACATAGAAAATGTACATAAATATTATGAGAAACACAGGTATAGACATAATATATGAGCCATTTTATTAAAATTGGAGATCGATTCAGTTACAACAATGTACAAAATTAAGGTACTCTAGCCAAAGAGATGGCCTAGAATGACCCTACAAGCCTGTTACAACAAGCACTGCGTAACTGGAGACATGCATAAATAAATAATGTGCCGTCCCTTTTTTTGATGATGTACATATAGCTAATAAAAGGGGAAATGCATATCTATGGAGCTCAGGAGCTCTGATGATGCCAAGATTCATGATCTGGGCTCCATGATAGCAACCCAAGATAACCCAGATAGGAAATTCCATATCTATGAGATTGGAAATTTACCCTCTTAGGGTTTGATCCCTGGTCTGCTGGGTTACACAGATATAAAGCTAGATATGATCATAACATGGCTGAAATATGATGTACAACCAGATCTAAGCTTTGAGGGTTGATCCCTTCTTCAGATCTCCAAGCTAGAAGCTTGAGATCTTGTCTCTTCTTCCTCCTCCTCAAAATGTAGCAACTGAATATGCAGCTACCAAAGAAAATGTGTTGTACAAGAGGGAGAGACTTTATCCCTACAGAAATATGCTTCAATAAGCTTCAATCTAATGGAAATGGTGATGGTAAGGTGAGGGGATGATCCATCACATGATTCCTAGTTGAACTGCTAGAAATTTCCTTCCTCCTCTAGATCTATAATGATGGACTGCATAATCCTTGATGGGCTGCTACTGATAGGAGGTCAATAAAGTTTGTCCTAATGCCAGATCTGAAATGAGGCCCTGTGATTGCTGATATTGAATCTCAATGTGATAGGAAAAATCCTTCACTAGTTCTCCAGCTAAAATACTGAAGACAACCTCCTCCTCCCAAACTGATCTTCAGAAATAACACAATTCCTGAAGGTATATGTTCAGTAGAGAGTAAGAACACTATGGTACCAATTCTTGATGATGAAATAGCAACTTAGAATACCTTCCCAGCGTAGGCACACAAGTCCCTCATCGGTAAGGGAAAGATTCCCACTCGGGAACACCCTATGCTAAACGACACTACAGACTTAGCTAAACAACATAAGAGTGCATGGAATGTCAAAAGACAACTTCAGATATAAATATATCACAAATCATAAAACTAAAGCCTGTTCTATGTTGCCTTCATCTCCATTATATAGTTTATGAGCTTTCCCATGCCTTGGCCCACCTCTAAACTGCGCTATGCATGTGGACATAAGTCTCGATGTTTGACTGCACTGTCTCTCCACGTCCTCCATCATATCTACATGCAATGTGCACCCTCTCCTTCAGGTGTGCATTAAATGCACTAATTCCTCTATCACTTCATCATGAATGCTCTATGATCTTACATTATATTCCCTCCATGATCTCAATTGATTGCTTCAACCTCCATGATCTATCTCATTAATGAGACATGATCTCCACTCCTTTCACATTAGTAGTTGCTCCACTACTCCATTATGATCTATTTTTAATTAATTCACATTCACACATCAAAAGTGGATCTTATTCATATTTTAGGATTATGGGTCCCTACACCCTTTTATTTACTTAATTAATTAAGAATATTAAGAACTCTAATATTCCAATTATCTTGTGAAAATGTGGGAATATTACAAAATGATAATTTAAAAAAATCGTGGACCTCCCTTCACAGGTGATATATTTTATTAAATTCAGAGAAACATCCACCCAAGGTTGGGGAAGTAACAACCTGTCGACCCCTCTTCCTTTCTTCTCAAGATTCTCCTCACCCTCAAAGAAATCCTCTTTCAGAGAAGGATAATTGACCTTTCTGTTGAACCACCTTCTGCTTTCGCCTGACAGTGTTGTTACTTGGGAAACAACCTCCTCCATTACTTTAATCTGCAAAACCCTAACTTTGGTCTGATAGTTGTTCAAATTTTTAGTGAAAACCATCGAAATTTATTCGTCTGAACCCTTCATCTTATGAAAATACTCGAGCCACCAAGCGTCTCTGAATATCTTATATGCCTCTGGAAAATTCTGTAATGCCTCAATAGAATCTGGTTCGTACCTCATCACAGATCCCCCATGTTTTGTTGTTATAGCTGATTACTTCCTTTAGGTCAATTATCTAGGGCATCAATGCACTACTCGTTGTATTACAACAACCTGCTTTGCTATCTTCGAGTTAAGAATTTTCGACCAAGGGTGCAAGAACTTCCAGTGGAGGGAGATGATGGAATGTCATGGTGATTGAGTGATGAAAATTTTTTGAGTTGATGCTTCACACCCACAAATTATTTATATTAATGCCTAGTTATAAAGAGCTTCCAACCTCAAGTAAAAATCTCCTTTTTGACAAGATCCAGTCATGATTGGTTGATATGGTATTAAATTCAGTAAATAACGTGATTAATGGCGGCCTTAAAATCTAATGGATTGTTCATAATTATGACAAGATTCATCCCCCCACCCAACTTTAATGATGACGGCAGTCCATGAACATCAAAAGGACTATCATTAACTTTCCATAATCATCAATTATTAGAGGATGATGATGTTACCTTTTCGGTGACGTACCTGAAAAGAAATGGAGGAAGAAATTGATGTGATGATGCACTTTCTCCAGTGATCGTGGCGATCACCTTCAAACTACCATAATAATTGTCGCATGTCAGGACGATGTCCAAGATTCAAAACATTTCTGACAGCTGTCAGTTGTTAAATATGTAACAGTCAATACAACCAATGCGATATCCTTCATAAAACGTTATTGTTAAGAAAAAAAAAAGGTTGAAAAAAAATTTGTAACAACATCATGTAGAATATGCAGGAAAAAGGATGATGTTCTGAAAAAGATGAATGTAATAGGCGCCAGAAAAGTTATTTTCAATTGCTACCAGATTGTCTGACTACACCCCAAACTAGGTTTTCACAATCAGATTATCATATTTTTTGTTTTTTTTTGTTTATATATATATATATATATATATATATATATATATATATATATATATATTAAATAGGTGTAACAACTACCACAAAATTGGTTTTTAGATGTTACACTTATTGAAAAATCAAAGTTCGGGTAGCACAGGGAAATGTCCCCCTGCTGCTGTAATATGAAGATCAAAGTTTGCGACAATGTTAATAAATGAATTCTTCGAAGTAGGTTGATGATATAACCTGAGACGGGGCCCATTAACCATTAACGACATCTTAACACTATCAATCAGGGGTAATTTTAAGGATGGAAAATCATTTTGAATTTTAAAACGTTGGCGAATTTCACTAGTCCCTAATATGTGAACTATAAAATTTTATTGATATGTTTGTAAAATTATAAAAATTTATAATGATTTTATATATAGTCTCTATATAATGTTGGCTATTTTTAAAGTAAAATAATTTTATATTGTAAAATTTGGGCGAATAATTTTTACAAAAAAATGGAAATTGGCGAATCTTTTTTTTGGAAAAACCATGGAAAATTAGCCCACTTGCGAATATTAGCCCCTAAAATTTTCCATGCTATCAATGGTAACCAATTTTACAATCCCATTCTCAAAGGTTGTATCTACTTCGTAAGGACCTAACCATTTGGTGCAGAGCTTGCCCTTGAAATCCTTGAATCTTGAATCGTACAAGAGAGCCCAATATCCTTTATGAAATTTCTTATTTTTAATGAACTTTTCATGCCATCTAGCTCTTTGCTACTGAATTATCTCTACCTACTGAATGGTAGCCAACCATTTCTCCTCCAACTCATTGAGTTGATTCAACCTTTGTCTTTATGCTAGCTCAAATCTAGATTTACCTATAATGTTGTTCTCAGTGTTTTTATTTTGAACTCTATGGGGAATAAAGGATTCTTACTGTACACCAATTCGTATGGTGAGAAGCCCATAATATTCCTCCATGTTGTTCTGTAAGCCCATAATACCTCTGGAAGTTTTTCAGCCTAATTTCTCCGGTGGCTAGCTACTGTCTTTGTCAAGAGTCCCTCAATAACTTTGTTGGTACTCTCCATTTGGCCATTTTCTTGTGGATGATAAGGTGAAGTGATCCTGTGATGAATATCATACTTTTCAACAAGTAGATATGGAAAAAGGATACTCATCGAGAAAATAATCCTCAGTAGGAGTGCAATTATCACCTATGGTTAACCTAGAAATAAAATCAGCAACTACATTATCTTTTCCAAGTTTATCTAAAATAGTGATATCAAATTCCTGTAGCAGCAGTAACCATCGTGTAAGTCTACCATTAGTAATTGACTTATTCATTAAAAATTGAATGGCAGAGTGGTCAGTGTGTACACATACTTAGTACCCAATGACATAATGTCGAAAATTATTAATAGCATGCACTACTACTAGGAATTATTTCTCAGTCACTATGTAATTGAGCTCGACTGGGGTTAAATAATTTTTGATATAATAGATAACATAAAGCTTCTTTTCTTCCAGCTGGCCCAAAACAACACCTAAAACAATGTCGTATGCATCTATAGCAAATATGGAATGGAAAATTCTAGTTTAGTCCTCGCAAAATAGGTGTTGTTGTTACACATTTCTTTAGCTTCAAAAAGGATTCCTCACACTTCCCTATCCACAAAAATTCCACATATTTCATAAGAAAATAAAATAGAGGCAATGCAATCTTTGAAAAATTTTCTATAAATATCCTATAGTACCCTACGTGTCCTAGAAAGATGCGTACCTCTTTTTGAGTTATGGGAGTTGGGATTATGGAGATTACCTCAATTTTTGCAGGGTCTACCTTGATTCCATTTGCTGAAATGAAATTTCCCAGCATGATCCCCTTGGTCATCATCATGTGGCACTTTTCAGTGCTCAAAGAAACATTATTTTGTACAGAACATTCCACCACCTTTTCCAAATTAACTAATGTTGTTTCAAAGGCATCATAGTAAGGTGTAAAATAATCCATGAAAATTTCAAGGCAGTCATTCTACAGATCTGAAAAGATACCCAATATTTCCCTTTGAAAGGTTGTTGGCGCATTACAAAGGACAAAAGGAAGGACTCTGTATGAAAAATTACCCCATGGGAAAGTAAAGGTTGTCTTATCTTGATCTTCCAGGGCAATCTGTATTTGGTTATAGCCACTGAATCCGTACAGGAATGATTTTTTTTTTCCCAGAAAGAGTGTTGAGGACTTGGTCTATAAATGGTAAGGGAAAATGGTCCTTTTGGGTGGCCTTATTGATTTCTCTATAATCTACAAAGACTCTCCATTTTACGTTCTTTTTCGGAACAATCACAGGCGGAGACACCCAGTGACTGTCAGATATGGGATAGATAAAATTGGCATTAAGGAGATTCTGTAATTCCTCTTTCACTATATCCTTAAGTGCGGGATTCATTCGGCACTGTGGTTGTCTAACTGGTTTGCAACCATATTTAAGGTAAATGTGGTGAGTGCATAGGATGGGATGGATTCCTTTCATGTCAGTGTAATCCCATGAAAATGCCTTTTTATAGTTCTGTAACATTCTTATCAGTAATATGTTATGTTTAACACTCAAGTTAGGATTAATTTTTAAGTATTTTCCTGGCTCAATTTCAACCGGACTGTTGTCAGTATGAAGAGTGGTTCTCATATGTTCAATATTTACATCATCTACCTCATCTTCTTCCCCTGGATATCTAACATAAGCCACAGAGAGTGAGTTGCTAATAAAACCATTAATGATCTCATCCTCTGTTTCATATTTAAAATATTGCGCCTTTCCAAGTGTGAGGAGAGGTAGGGAAAAATTAGATTCAGGTTCAAATTCATCCCACCGGGGACTATTCAAATCCATATGACATTTCACTAGGGGCTAAAGGTTAAGGTTCTTGGTGGCTTGCCCATCTGAGATCATCATAGATCCAAATATACATACCATAAATGCATCTGCGGTGACTACCCATGGTCTTCCTAAAATCAAAGGATGCCCCCCCAAGTTGGATTTGGTTTTCAAATTGAGAAAATCAGTTAGATATCTCCAATAAGCTGCAGTAATCACCACGTCTTCTAAAACCCCTTTGGGTTAAACATGGGACCTATCCTCTAATTCAAGCACTATAGGTGTAGTTCTAAGTCTGTGAAGTCCTAGGGAGATAAAAAGAACCTTTGTCATCACATTAAAGGTTGCCCACAAATCAATTAAAGTATTGGTTATGGGTTGGTCATCAATATAGACAGTAATTGTAGGATTCCTCGGGTCATTATATTTAGTTAACAAAGGCTTCTCAATCATTAGTTCAGACAGTTTCCCCATAACATGGATAGTAGTAGGGTCCTTCAACTTTCTTCAAAGATTTTTAACACACAGATCTCTCACTTTTTTAGCGTAAATAGGTACTTCCTTGAGAGCTTGTAACAATGGATTCCTTACATACAAATTTTTTAATTCCTTGAGAAATTCAGATTAAGTTTGTGAGGTTGTCCTAGTTTCAATTAATCGTTGAGGATACGGAGGATCCTGAGATCTAACAGCTGAGTCAGCTATCGCAATTTCACCATCTCTGCTCGAGTTGGTTGTTGCAGGAGAAGTAGTACTTCCTGAGATAGCTGCTACAGGTGTAACAGTCTGTGTTGTATCAACTATTACAGGTGTAATAGCCGCTTCATAATTTACTATACCCCTTCTGGGCGACTCACATTCTTCCTCAGTAATGATAGGAGAATGTCCAAGTCTAATTTTTTTTCCCGATCAAATTTGAATCTCATTGAGTCCAATATGAGTAATAAGGTAAGCCTGGAAAGTAGTCGGGGTTTCTATGCTCTGGAATACCTTATAATTTAGATTGGGGTTAGGTTTCACAGGTAATTGGGGTCAGAAAGGAGGTGCAGGAGTTTGGAAAGGAGGCAGTTGTAACTACTGCTGTAATGGTAGTACAGAGGGAGTTGGACCATGGCCATTACCTCTCCAATTATGAATCTAAGGATAAGGTTGAGATGGAAGATATTGCATTTGTGGAGGGGAAGGCCACTGGTTCCAAGGTGAAGGAAATTGTGTTGAAGGAGTGGGATATGTCCATGGAAATTGCTAACCATTATAAGCATTATTCCAATAATTAAAAGAGGAAAAACCTGGAGGCATACCTGTAGGTCACGGCTACCATTGTCTCCTTTGTCTGATGAAGTAGGAAGACTGGAACTCCTTGCTTGATTCCTCAAGTACTGCTTTCATTCTGGGTAGTTCTGTGCATAGACCAATGGGATTCTCCAACTCACAGATATTGCACAAGCTAATTCTATCCAATTCACATTCTCTTTGTAGATGTTTCTTTCTGCACCGAGGATAAAATATTTCCAAAGTTGCTTCAACTTTTCCTTATGATTTCTTGACTTGTGTTGTGGTAATCTGAGTAGATAGAGTTGTAGTATACCTAGCGGGGATAATAAAGGGTACAAACGGAGGTACCCAAAGGAATAATATGATGTAATAATGATAAATAAATGGGTCATATTTAATAAATAAAGTGGTTAGCCCAAATTATGCAAGGGACCACATGCAGCTAGGGAATAAAGTGATAAGCCCATTGTATTGGATACATGGTATTGAGACACCCATGGTAACTACCCATGGTATTTCATGTATGAAACCTATATAGAGGCTAGAGACTCTCCATGGAGATAAGTCAAGTATTATTGTATTAGCAAGCACATGGCTTATGGAGTGATCTCCTTCCTTAAGGAGTGAATGTATGGTGTTTCCCTACCTCAAGGGTTTTGATATTAATGAAGATCTAACTAGAAAATGTATATAACTGGAAAATATACCCAAGAAATAACACCATAGAAGATAAAACTTCAGATCTTCAATAATATCAAAACCTTGAGGTAGGGAAACACCATACATTCACTCCTTACGAAAGGAGATCACTCCACAAGCCATGTGCTTGCCAATACAATAATACTTGACTTCTCTCCATGGAGAGTCTCTAGCCTCTATATAGGTTTCATACATGCAATACCATGGGTAGCTACCATGGGTCTCTTAATACTATGCATCTAATACAATGGGCTTATCACTTTATTCCCTAGCTACATGTGTTCCCTTTCATAATGTGGGTTAACCACTTTATTTATTAACTATGACCCATTTATTTATCATTATTACATCATATTATTCCTTTGGGTACCTCCCTTTGTACCCTTTATTATCCCCCTAGGTATACTACATTACACCTCCCTTAAACATGTTTCATCCTCGAAACATGAGAATAACACAAATAATAAGATCTACTCAAAAGAGTATTCCACCAATACCATTCACTTGCATCTAGCCATCCCAGAGAAAGGTGAACACTCGATGTAGTTGGTGCCTCGGTCGCTTGAGATGGAAATGGGTTTTGGTGGTTCCTTTGTGTTGATGTGTTGTGGGTGGATTGTCATACCTTTTTATGTGTCATCCAGGGGTTGTTGTCCTTGTTGTTAATCCATTGCCACCTTCCTGGTTGTTGTCTTGCTGGGTGATAAGGGTGGTGATATGTTGAAGCTTTAACTGATGGAATATATTTCATTAATTCCTCCACTATTGGTGATGGAGTGGTGTCTGGTGCTTTTGCTGGTACCTTCTTTGATGTCTATGCTTGGTTGTCTACCATCAAAGGCTCATCATCTGATGTGTCTATGTCATTAGAGAATTGTGGTTCTTCCTCCCTATTCTCTGTATGGTTCCTCATGAAAATATCCTGTAATGTAATTTTCTTCTTTTTATACCAGAGCTTCATGAATTTATTTTGCACATTAAAATTGACAGTACCAACAGATTCCATCCAAGGGTGTCCCAAAACAACATCCACAACAGCCATATCTGAAGCATAAAAATTGGAACGTAACACATACTTATCCATAGAAATCTTCAAATCTTTATAAATTTCAACATCTTCATTATCAACCTATGTTTTTTCAATATGTTTTGCCGGAACTTGAAATTTTTTAGCCAAATTAACATTGATACAATTATGCTTGCAACTAGGAATGATAGACACAATGATGTTCTTGTTGGAAATACTGAGAGGGGGGGGGGGGGTGAATCAGCATTCCTTTCAATTAGAGAATTAGTTAATCTTCCATTATTATCAGTGTTTGTACAATGATAGCAGCAAACAAGAGGAACCGAAATGCACATATTTTTTGAGGTGGAAACCCACTCTGGGACAAAAACCACCTAATGCTTTTCTAATAATTCTTAATATTCAACTCCAACTGAAAATAAAGCTCCAACTTCCTAGAATCTAGAAAATCATTCTTCTCCAGCTCCCAATGGATGGATGCTCCAATTCCAAAGATTCTTCAGTAGTCAACTGAATGGAGTCCCCAACACCCAATGAGCTACAACTCACCCTAGCACCACCCTACCACCCTATAGAAGAATAAAATAAGAATGGACTCCCGTACCAGGGAAAATGATCCACTTTACAATGATATAGAATGATGTGGAAGAAGAATATATTATAGACCATAACCCAAAATTTGACACAACCACCTAATGATGATCCTAGACCTCCCAACACGGTCTCTTCAACCCTTGGCAGTGTAATGTCCCAATTTTTGGAGCTAAGTGGGGACATTGCATTTTAATTCCAGTTTTCTTGTTCATGAATAAAAGTATGTGAAGGAGGTTTATTAAACTCCTAAGTTAAGAATAAATACATGCCCAATGTGAAAGAGGATAAATCTGGGCTACTATTTTAAACACCCCTAAGTGTGAAAAGGGGAAATTAATTTGCATGGGTCAATTTGGCCCCACCTACATCGCATTTTGGAGGGAAGCTTATCCATCAAGCACAACGTACTTCTAGAAGAGGATCACATGTGTGAAAGAGGATAAGTTGAAGAGGATGGTTTAGGGTTTTGGCAAGCCCTCATGTTATAAATAGAAGGAGAGGCAGCAAGTAGAGGTTGTTGAAGAATTTGAGAAGTTACTACAGCAACTCTATTCTCTTGGCTATTTAGCCTAAGGGAAGAAGATTTACTGTTTAGGAATCCTCTCTCCTTCCATGGAGTAGCTCTTTGGAGGATATTGGGATGTATCTTTCCACTATTTTAAATTGAGGCCAAGCTCATCTCTATAGCAGCGCTAGTCCTATTGAGGGTTTTGCAGTTGTTTGTGAGTTGCAGCAAGTGGGTGAACTAGATCTACAAGATCTAGTTGTTTAGAGGAGATTTCTCTCAGGGAGGGTGTCTTGTGACCACCTGGAAGAGGATCTTAATCTCATTATACTTTCAGTTCTTTAATTATAATTGGTTGTATTATTTCTTTCCAGCTACTGTGCAGTCTCTTCCTCATACTGTGTTATTTTCATGTACAGGTTTCTCTATTTTTAAGATCTTTCATTGTACTAGATCTCTGGTGATTGAGGCTTGCCTCTCCCTTTGAGATTTGTAAATTTGGTTGCTGATATAATCATTTTCAGATATGATATGTAATGTAATGAAATCCATATTTAGAAATCTTTGAATTTTTCTGCAATTCAGTGTGTTAAAAGCTAGATCTACAAATTGTTATGCACTATTTTGGCAAAACCCAAGGGGATCTTGTTAAGAAGGCTGAGTAGTTTCTAGATCTAGTATGGATATGATGTTTTAGCTATTTATCAGTGTTATATTTGATATTTAACCTACAGCAGCTGAAGCTCCTTATATAAAACACTGTCAAGTCTTTCTGTAGCTTTTCCATGTGTTTCTGTTATGATTTTTGAAGGATTCTTGCTCTTGCTCCATGTAAATTTAATGCTTCTACAAATTAACTTAATTATGGATATTATTTCTTGTTTCCATACTGTAATATGGGTTTGATGGCTTATTTCCAGTGTTTTCCAACAGAAACTGCGCAATTCCAGAAGGAGGGTTTCTCTATAAATCAACTTTCTCATTTCGCTGATTTTCTGCTATTGTTGTTTGTGGGAGATCTATTTAAGCCCTCTAAACTCATTTATTTTTAATAAAACTCTGCTTGGAGGTCCCAAATGGCATAAAATAAGGGAAACCAGCCCTTTTATGCGTTATTTTTACACTAAATTGCTTATACATCGTCCTCCTAGAGCCTATTGCAGATTTTCCTGAGAGTGGAATTTCCCGCTTCTCACTTATTTGGTTTTTGATTCTCTTTGGATCCATTATTTATATCTATAGGTATAAGGTTCCCAAGGGAAGAAAAATACAAGAGGATTTTTTCCTTCCCACACTTTCTATGCTTCATCATTCTTCTATAGACAGAGTCTAGAATGGGCCAGGAAGCCTATGGTTTTCATCCTCTCCTTAGAGGTGATATAACCAGTAAATGCCCTACTAGTCTATCTCTGGTTTAGAATTTTCTGGTGTGTTTTCCACACTACTGTGATCTCATAGATTAATATCTCAAGATATTCCCTCCTGAGCCCATTTTCTCCCATTTGGAATATTACAGTGGTATCAAAGCATGATCTCTGGCACAGCCTGTGAGATCAAGCTACCAGTAAATCAGAGTGGCGCAGCAGAAGAAGAGATTAGTTGATGCAACATATGAGGTTATCCTCATCCTTTTGTAGTTCTAAGAAGGGCCTCTTTCAAGAGGTAAATCAGAAGAGAAAGAGAAGAAGCACAAAGACTCCTAGAGGGTTTCGAGAATAAGCAAGTTGCAGTAAGAGTTGCATGAGATTTCAAGAAGAATAAGGAAGCCCTAGCACTTCTTATCAAAAAATTAGAATACTGGAGGATCCAAGATCTCCTCATAGATCCACTATCTGCACTTTCTTTGAAGAAGGTGAGAGGTATAGCAATGAAGAAAAGAGATGCAAAGAAACTCCTAAAGGGTTTCAAGATGGAGAGGAAGAGCCATACACTTCCTATTATCACAAGGCAGAGAGAATGACTAAAGAAGAGATCTCATTTCTTCTTTTTCAAGCATTGAAGAATGTTGAAGAAAATATCAAGGAGCTTGAAGAGGAGAGGAAAAGAAGAGCTACAAAGAGACATCTCCCATGGAAACAAAGGAGAATGTCAAATCTTGTCACTTTGGGCAAGATATCTTCATTTTCACTATCTACTGCTAAGGATATTGCATCTAGAGAAGAGGCACTTGTATCTTTGCAAGGTAGACTTGAGCTCTTATCATATGGGGTCCCATGCATGAATCAAGAGATGCATGAGGAGGAGGAGAAATATTCCAGCGTTGTTATACTTGAAGAAAGGAAGCCATCATTGTTACCAGCAGTTGGAGGCATCATTGATCCGGATGGAGGAACTCTTGTGATCTGTCAAGAGGTTCCCGTATATCAGTTGATCCAAGGTATGCATACAATTTCAGCACATATTATTCCAAGATCTATACATAGCTAAGGGTTAGATCAAATTTCTGATTTGAAGAAAAGACATATCACAGCGCAGAGGACCCTTGATCTAATCAAGGAAGAGACTAGAAGCTATCCCTATGCATCATTTTTGAGCTGCATACAATCTCTTGGGTTGATATGTAGGGTCTCAAGAAAGGGGACTAGTACTATCCTATGTTCAATGGCTGATTTTGAGATCATCAATGACACTTGCTTTGAGGAAGTGCATGCATCACTTGGAAAATCTACAGCGTCGTCACTTAGTGGCTGTGACAAAGGTGCATCATCATTTTTGGAGCTTGTTGAAGGTATTGCTGCAGATCCAAAGCTTCACTGGTTTTGGAGGATCATACATGAGAGGAAGGTCTCACTAAGATATCTGAAAAAAGGTGCATTTCAGTAATTCATGAGATGAAAATTTCTTCAGTGGGTTCGAGGAGATGGTATTCTGCAAAAAGAGAATTCCATGATTTTGCAACACATCACTCAACTCCCACATTTGAGTGAGTGGATGAGGATAGTGAGCAAGGGGTCACATGATATGTTGCAGACATATATGGACCAGCAAGCTTGGTTACGCTGGTTGCCTTTGAGAGACTCTTATCACTCTCCAAAGGTGCCTATTTTTTTTTATCTAAGAATGGTCATGAGATGAATAAGGAGGCATGGAAACACTGGTTTCTTGGGGGTGAGCATATTCTCTACTCAAATATTCTCATTCTCTTATCTCATGCTTGGTACATCATTGGTAGATTACATGAAGAGGAAGCATGGATGATGTGATTGTTAGAAGAAGAGTTGGACATCACAAGCTAAATCTTATGTCCATGTATTCACCTATGCTTGAATTATTTCTCATATGTCCCCATGCATTTTTTTTGGAGGTATATTTCATGCATGAACTTTGTCTTGGGAGGAGAAATAACTCCCAAATGATGTGGTGTGAGGAAGATTTCTTGTGCGATGTTGATGAGGCATTTTACATGTTCATCATTGTGTTGTTGCTCCAAGATCCACATGTTGATGAGGTAAGAAGGCTGCAAAGTCCTTGTTGCTATGGATGCTTTTGGGTGAGTGTGGTTGCTACCCAATAGTTCATTATTTTCTGAATCATGCCTTGGATTTCAATGTTATGTTGTAGCAAGAGAAGGCATGAAAAATTTTGTTTCACTTGAGAAGGTATGGCCACCACATGACATCTCCTATGTCTATGTGTTTTACATGGTGTGAAATTTGGCATGATCATCTCAAGATGTGCATTGATGATGGTCCTTTGTATTGGGCTGATCTGACATGTCATATGTCCATTAGCATGGTTTGGTTTCATGATGCACATGGGGAGGAAAGAGGGAAGTAAGATCAATTGTTGCTTTGGTGCTTTGAATGAGTATGGTGACCACCCCATGGCTCATAATTTTCTGATTCATGCCTTATGTACCAAAGAAAATTTGCAGCAAAGAAAGGCATGCACATCATCTTTTGAGAAGCATGACTTGCCCATCTTACATGGAGGACATGGAGGATGGCAGAAAAAGGCCTTGCAATGGTGGTTGATTTTGGGAGAATATGGTTTGACATATTTTTTTTACCCATATTACTCCTTTCATTCTTCTTTTCATAACGCTTAAATGATGGAGTTTGGATCCAACAAGGCCAACATGGCTAAGAATGGAGGCATAGAAATGCTTATTCAAGTTCACAAACATGGGATGGAGGAATGTTCTGCATGATTAAGTTCTTCCTTTATGGTAGCAGCTACTTTTATTTATGTCTCACATGTGTTTTTGATGGTGTTGGACATCATGTATTTGCCATCTTGTGCTTCATGGTAAGAGGAAGACATCTCACCTCACAGTTGGAGGTCATCTCATGTATTGGTAGAAGACAAATTTGGAGCCAAACATACATAATCTATTGCAGCAAAGGGAGGAAGCCTTCCTTATGTGGATGCCATTTGGAGGGAATCGATGATTTGCATCTACAATAAGAGTTGCTTGAGGGTAGGCAACATTTTGCCAGGGGAGACTGTAATGTCCCAATTTTTGCAGCTAAACGGGTACATTGCATTTTAATTCCAGTTTGCTTGTTCATGAATAAAAGTATGTGAAGGAGGTTTATTAAACTCCTAAGTTAAGAATAAATACATGCCCAATGTCAAAGAGGATAAATCTGGGCTATTATTTTAAACACCCCTAAGTGTGAAAAGGGGAAATTCATTTGCATGGGTCAATTTGGCCCCACCTACAGTGCAGTTTGGAGGGAAGCTTATCCATCAAGCACAACGTACTTCTAGTAGAGGATCACATGTGTGAAAGAGGATAAGTTGAAGAGGATGGTTTAGGGTTTTGGCAAGCCCTCATGTTATAAATAGAAGGAGAGGCAGCAAGTAGAGGTTGTTGAAGAATTTGAGAAGTTACTACAGCAACTCTATTCTCTTGGCTGTTTAGCCTAAGGGAAGAGGATTTCCTGTTTAGGAATCCTCTCTCCTTCCATGGAGTAGCTCTTTGGAGGAGATTGGGATGTATCTTTCCACTATCCAGAATTGAGGCCAAGCTCATATCTATAGCAGCGCTGGTCATGTTGAGGGTTTTGCAACTATTTGTGAGTTGCAGCAAGTGGGTGAACTAGATTTACAAGATCTAGTTGTTTAGAGGAGATTTCTCTCAGGGAGAGTGTCTTGTGACCACATGGAAGAGGATCTTACTCTCATTATACTTTCAGATCTATAATTCTAATCAGTTGTATAAGTTCTTTCTAGCTACTGTGCAGTCTCTTCCTCATACTGTGTTATTTTCATGTACAAGTTTCTCTATTGTTTAGATCTTTCATTATACTAGCTCTCTGGTGATTGAGGCTTGCCTCTCCCTTTGAGATTTTTAAAGTTTGTTTCTGATATAATCATGTTCAGATCTGATATGTAATGTAATTAAAGCCATCTTCAGAAATCTCTGAATTTTTTTGCAGTTCAGTGTGTTAAAAGCTAGATCTACAAATTGTTATGCACTATTTTGGAAAAATCCCAAGGGGATCTTGTTAAGAAGGATGAGTAGTTTCTAGATCTGGTATGGATCTTATTTTTCAGCTATTTATCAGTGGTATATCTTATATTTAACCTACAGCAGCTGAAGCTCCTCATATAAAACGCTGTCAAGTCTTTCTGCAGCTTTTCCATGTGTTTCTGCTATGATTTTTGAAGGATTCTTGCTCTTGCTTCATGAAAATTTAATGATTCTACAAAGGAACTTCATTATGGATCTGATGGCTGATTTCCAGTGTTTTCCAGCAGAAACTACGCAATTCCAGAAGCAGGGTTTCTTTATTAACCAACTCTCTCCTTTAGCTGATTTTCGGCTAGTGTTGTTTGTGGGAGATCTGTTTAAGCCCTCTAAACTCATTTATTTTTTCTAAAACTCTGCATGGAGGTCCCAAATGGCCTCAAATAAGAGAAACCATCCCTTTTCTACGTTATTTTTACACTGGATTTCTTATATAGTGTCCTCCTTGAGCCTATTGCAGATTTTCCTAAGAGTGGAATTTCCCGCTTCTCACTTATTTGGTTTTTTCTTCTCTTTGGATCCATTATTTAGATATGTAGGTCTAAGGTTCCCAAGGGTAGAAAAATCCAAGAGGAGTTTTTTATTCCCACAATTTCTGTGTTTCATCAGTCTTCTATAGACAGAGTCTAGAATGGGCCAGGAAGCCTCTGGTTTTCATCCTCTCCTTAGAGGTGATATAACCAGTAAATGCCCTACTAGTATATCTGTAGTTTAGAATTTTCTAGTGTGTTTTCCACACTACTGTGATCCCATAGAGGAATATCTCAAGATATTTCCTCCTGAGCCCATTTTCTCCCATTTGGAATATTACAAGCAGATAGACACTAGTACAATTTTTACAATAATGTATTTATAATGACTTAGTACAATGATACCTTTAAAATAATTGTATGCAGTGCTTCCCACTTGAAGACTTCACATGATGAAATTATTTCTACTGTTATGAACCTTGGTTGCTGCTCTTGTCGTGCTACCCTCTGCTACACCTTGCTTTGCTTTGCTGCCATAGAAATTCTGGTCCTTTGCAACCCTTGACAACACATGATCTATATTTTTCATGCCTTCTAGGAGCTTGATATTGAATCTGGTGTATCTCTATTATTTCAGATCCTAAATATCTTATTTTTAGTCCTGTAGTATTCCTTTGAGTCATCTTTCCAATGCCACGGGTCTGACCCAATTTGGATTCTTCAAGAGAGAGTTATACCCAATCTCTCACAATGCCCTAATTATGGATTGTTTCAGCAGAGCGCACCACGTGTCATTATTTCTTCATTTGGCTCTAAAATTGATAGAGTGAAAAGTAAATAATATTCACTATCTACCACTTCTTATGGAATTACAATCTGATACTCAGAGAGAGATTTATGACGATTTTACCAAGGTCACTTCTTTGAGATGAATTTCAGGAGCTTGCAAAATCCCTGAATTCCACAGATCATATCTCCAAAAATATTGCACACCTTGATCTGAAATTTTTACAGAAACTTCCTCAAGATTTCGGATTCACCTCATAAAAATTTCAGCTTCTAAACCTTTGTAGAAAAAAAAATTAGAGTGAAAATGCCACGATGACCTATTTCAAAAGGCGAAATCCCTTGCATAAGGAGGAAATGAGGATCACAATTTATATAAATGCTTAGGTTGAGAGGGGCTTCAACAAGTGAATGTGGGAGGGATTTTAGGAGCTTAAAAAATATTAATCATGAATTTTCAATAACCCATGCCCCAGCCCCTTGGGGTTTTAGCCCACTAACTGGGGGTAAAAACTTCAAACATGAATATATCTCAAACCGTGCAGAATTACATGGCATGCCATATATAAACGAAAACATCTAGACAAGTAGAAACCATCAAAAGAATTATTGACCCAGAATATATTAATTTGGTAGGTCAAAATTCCCATGAAATATTGGGTTAGACCCTGGTGCTGCTTGGGTTGACATAAATGACAACCGCTGATCAACAATCTCCCCCTTTGGCATTGATGGCAACAAAAGTAATCCCCCTGCGATCATGACACCTCTTCCTACAACATTCTCTCCCCCATTGACATCAATGGCAAAGGGTAACTCCCCCTGAAACATAACCATCTTGTGGACCTGTACACACTTCCACTCCCCCTGACACACAACCGTCCTGCAGACCTGTAATCTACTTCCACTCCTCCTTTATATTGTGAAAAAAGGAAAATCTAATGAGAACTTGGGAAATCCCAAGCTTCTGGCGAAGATATTACAATGCTGGCGAATATTTAATATTTGATTTTTTTGGTGCTGCTTAGAATCTTTCTACTTGTCCAACTTCTTGCATAACATCTGGTCGGGAGGCTATTACATATAGAAGACTGCTAATCATAGATATGTACAACCTTTGATCTACATCCTTAGATGAGTCGTGTATGCTCAATTTGCAACCTGTTACCATTGGAGTAAGGATGGGTTTGCAATATTCCATTTTAAATTTCTTGAGCATTTCCTTGATGTAATTGGCTTGACATATAAATATTCCTTTCTCTTGCTAAGATATTTGAAGCCCTAAGAAGTGTGTCAACTCACCAAGTAAAGACATCTTGAAATCACTTTGCACCTTTGTAGCAAACTTCTTACTTAGTCGATCATCATTGCTACCAATTATTGTATTATCCTCTTTAGCTATTAGACATGCTTTAGTTGCTTCATCCAGAACATATATGTTGTTTGGAGCTCGACTTGCTGTAGCCACAATTTCACCATACACACCTTTCCTGATTTCACATTTCCTGGAGTTGAAAAGTATTGTGTGTCCTTGATCACACATTTGTCCAACACTGAGCAGATTTTGATTCGTGTTTTCAACCAATAGAACATTATTGGCTAGAGCATCTTTGCTTCCAAGAGTGATAGTACCTGATCCTATAACATTTGAAGATCCATCATTTCCAAAGGACACGATTCCATCCTTCTTCTCTTTCAGAGATACAAATTTATTTCTATCTCCAGTCATATGCATTGAGAAACCACTATCAACATACCACACATATTTGTTCTTTTGAGCCTTGAAAGCGAGAGCACAATTATCATTCTTTTTCTTCTTCCATGTTCGTTCATTCTGTGGCTTTGAAGATTCTTCTGGAGGATTTTGTAGTCTGCAGTCTTTTGCTATGTGTCCAAAGTTTCAACATTTGTAACATTCAATATTATTTCTTAAATGTTCAAATCTATTGATGTTTCGCTGAGCCCTGGGAGGTTCATATTTGACAGATCTCCTGGAATTGTATTCGTTCCTAGGGTACGTGTGACATTATACAGCTTTGTGACAAAATTTTCCACATGAATAATAGTAGCCATAAAAAATATGTTGGTACCTGGATGGAAATTTTCGTCGAGGATTTGTCTTCCAAGGCTGTCCTTGTGAATCTTGTCCAATGAAGTCTACATGCATTTTAGATCTCATAGGTTCATTGTATTTTGTTGTAGAAGGTCTTACTTCTTCTTCTTTGTAACCGATGCCAGTTTTGTCATTGTAAGATCATTGATTGTTGATGAGTTCTTCTAATTCCCTTGAGTTGTTGGCATAGTTTTGGATATTTTTTCCTTTCT
Organism: Pinus albicaulis; assembly: GCA_034641835.2. Classification (NCBI taxonomy): domain Eukaryota; kingdom Viridiplantae; phylum Streptophyta; class Pinopsida; order Pinales; family Pinaceae; genus Pinus; species Pinus albicaulis. The sequence goes on from CM076572.1 coordinate 1,041,254,121, forward strand.
TAACTTCCTCACGCAATGAGACTACTTCAGCTTCTAATTCTTCCCTTTCTTGGTTGCTTTCTTCCAACTTCTTTTGAAGTGACTCTTCAATGCATTTGTGTTCTTCAACTTCAATTTTGAGACCTTGAACTTGTTCTTCAAGAGTATTGGAACAGATCTTCTCCGCCTTGAGATCTTTTATAAGCTTGATTACTTCCTCATAAAATTCTTCTATGGTCCATCATTATTCTCCATTGTTTGATACCTCTTGTTTATTGTGCTTGGCCAAAAAAAATACTCACTCATTGGCCTCTTCTTCACTGTCATTGTCTTCATCAGATGATGAGATATCTTCTTTAGAGAGAAAGTTCCTTTTAGATCCTTGCTTGTTGAATTTCTTAAAGCCTTTCTTTCCTTTTGAGTTGCCATTACTTCTATTTGGACATTTTGCTGCAAAATGCCCAACCTCATTATAAATGAAACATATCAGTGGAAGTTTAACTTTGAATTGTCCCTTACCAATTTTTAGTTTTCTCGTGAAGTAAGCATATTATTCATTTGAAAGACCTTCTCCATCATCTCCCTTTTCTTCACACTTTCAGGTGCATGTCATTTCAATTAAAGGTTGTTTTTCGTTATTGGTTTGCTTAGATGCAAAAAATGCAGTTTCTATATTTGAATTACCCTTTTCTTCATCAAGTCTCATTTCATATGCTATGAGAACTCCATGTAATTCTTCCTTGCTGAGTTTGTCTAGATTTGCACTGCATTCTAAGACAGATACCTTTGGGTTGAATCTCCCTGGTAACGTTCTAAGAATCTTCCGTATAATAGTCTTCTCATCAACTGGCTCTCCTAATCCTTCCAGAGTATTGGTTATTTCATCAACGTATTGAAAGTATGTAGCAATGTTGCAATCTTCTTTCATTCTGAGTTTCTCAAATTTTGCTCTATAGATTTGAAGCTTTGCTTCTTTGACATTTGAGTCACCTGCATATATATTGTCAAGCTTGTCCCATACATTTTTGGTAGTTTTACAACCCAACACCTTATGATAAGAAGATTGAATAAGTCCACTGATAATAATATTCTTTTCTTTTGCATCATTTACCAAATTCTTCTTACCTTGTTCATCCATAGTTGATGTAAATCCATTTAAAACAATGTCCTATACTTCGTAACCTTGCACCAAGAGATAGACCTCCATTCTTCCTTTCCAGAGTGCATAATTATTTTCATTGAATAGAGGTACACCATTCTTGGTATGCTCCATGACCTCCTTCCAGCTGTTTAAACTACTATTGAAGGAACCAATCTCTGATACCAATTGTTGGAAATACTGGGGGGGTGAATTAGTATTCCTTTCAATTAGAGCATTAGTTAATCTTCAATTATTATTAGTGTTTGTACAATGATAGTAGCAAACAAGAAGAACACAAATGCACACATTTTTTAAGGTGGAAGCCCACTCTGGGACAAAAACCACCTAATGCTTTTCTAATAATTCCTAATATTCAAATCCAATTGAAAATAAAGCTCCACCTTCCTAGAATCTAGAAAAGCATTCTTCTCCAGCTCCCACTAGATGGATGCTCTAACACCCGATATTCTTCAATAGTCAACTGAATGGATGCCCCAACACCCAATGAGCTACAACTCACTCTAACACCACCCTACCACCCTATAGAAGAATAAAATAAGAATGGACTCTCGTACCAGGGAAGATGGTCCACTTCACAATGATATAGAATGATGTAGAAGAAGAATATATACTAGAACATAACCCCAACTTTGACACAACCACCTAATGATGATCCTAGACCTCCCAACACTGCCTCTTCAACCCTTGGCAGATAGACACTAGTACAATTTTTACAATAATGTATTTATAATGACTTAGTACAATGATACCTTTACAATGATTGTATGTAGTGTTGCCCACTTGAAGACTTCACATGATGAACTTCTTGTTGTTTTTATGCACCTTGGTTGCTAATTTTGTCATGCTAGCCTCTGCTGCACCTTGCTTTGCTTTGCTGCCCTAGAAATTTTGGTCCTTTGCAACCCTTGACAACACATGATCTATATTTTTCTTTCCTTCTAGGAGCTCGATATTGAATCTGGTGTATCTCTGTTATTTCAGATCCTCAATATCTAATTTTCTGTCCTGTAGTAGTCCTCTGAGTCATATTTCCAATGTCATAGGTCTAACCCAATTTTGATTCTTCAAGAGAAAGTTATACCCAATCTCTAACAATGCCCTAATTATAGATTGTTTCAGCAGAGCACACTTGTACGGCGTGCTGCGTGTCACTGTTTCTTCATTTGGCTCTAAAATTGATAGAGAGAAAACTACAGATTATGCACTATTTACCACATCTTATGGAATTCAAATCTGATACTCAGAGAGAGAGTTATGATGATTTTACCAAGGTCACTTCTTTGAGATGAATTTCAGGAGCCTGCAAAAACCCTGACTTCCACAGATCATATCTCCAAAACTATTGTGCACCTTGATCTAAAATTTTTATAGCAGCTTCCTCAGGATTTTATCTTCACCTCATAAAAATTTCAGCTTCTGAACCTTTCTATAAAAAATAATTTAGAGGGAAAATTCCACGATGACCTATTTCAGATGGCAAAATCCCTTGCATAAGGAGGAAATGAAGATCACAATTTATATAAATGCTTAGGTTGAGAGGGGCTTCAACAAGTGAACATGGGAGGGATTTTAGGAGATCAAAAAATATTAATTATGACTTTTCAATGACCCATGCCCCAACCCCATGGGGTTTTAACCCACTAACTAGGGGTACAAACTTCAAACATGAATATCTCTCAAACCGTGAAGAATTACATGGCATGCCATATATCAACGGAAACATCTCGACAAGTAGAAATCATCAAAATAATTATTGACCCAGAATATATTAATTTGTTAGGTCAAAATTAGCATGCAATATTGGGTTAGTCCCTGGTGCTCCTTGGGTTGACATCAATGATAACCGCTGATCAACAGTTCTCTTTCTGAATACTTCCATGAACCTGTAATATGGAAAGATTAGTAGAAAAGAATTCCTTATGGCTCTTATTTTCCTCCTTTATGACTTGAGTCAACTTGTCCAAAATGACTTTTTCAAGTTTTTTGTTGGGAAGTTTCCTCACTGAGCTCTCAAGTGAGGTCCACCATTTACTTGCCTAATTTTTTATATGAAGCCCTATGGAGCATTCCCAAAAATTTTGGTATTGAGGCTTGTCATATTTTAAAAAATATTAAATAGTAAGGCCATCGTATTTTCATGTAAACTTCATCTTGCGAGAACCCCTAAAACAAAGTAAGGGTTTTGAATAAAATCACTTACTTTGAAAAAAATTTAAAATGGACATTACTCGGACAATATAACCCAGAATCCTTAATATATCCTGTTTTCATAAATGAAATATTCATTCTGAATCCATCCATTTGACTGAAATCTAGATCTGGGTACTCTGGAAACACAGATCTACGCTATAACCGTCCCACCGTCAGAAAATTTCTAAAAAAATGGTTGATTTTAAATAAGTGATAACTCCCTCCTCTGGACTCTGAATTGTCCGATTATTTTTTTGAAATCGTATGATTTTTTAAGGGGAGATCAAATCTATAATTTTTTGTTTGAAATTATGCACCAAAATCTACCAAAAAATTCAGGAGAGGCATCGTACACAAATTGTTGTCTGAAACATTTCTGTAACACAACTAAATTTAAATCAGCGATATCGCCCTCATCTGGACTCCGATTCGACTGAATTTTTTTTTTGAATTTCGGTAATTTTATGCAAGGAATCTATATATTCTTTTTATTTCTGAAAATTTTATGCAAAAATTTTCAGATCTGCTCTGCAAACTCGCTGCCCAAAAATTTCCTATAAAAAATGAAAAAACAAATTTTCAAACCTCTGCCCAAGAAAGTGCTCTGATACCACTTGAAATAGATATGACAAGAAAATGTATAGAAATGGAAAATATACCAAAGAAATAACACCATTGAAGATAAAACTTCAAATCTTCATTAATATCAAAACCCTTGAGGTAGGGCAACACCATATATTCACTCCCTAAGGAAGGAGATCACTGGACAAGCCATGTGCTTGCCAATACAATGATACTTGACTTCTCTCCATGGAGAGTATCTAGTCTCTATATAGGTTTCTTACATGCAATACCATGGGTCTCTCAATACCATGCATCCTGTTGAGATTCAACAAGATGATGAGCTTAGTGAAAAGAGTCGCCTTCACTAAGTGGGCCTGCAGGATATTTTTGGTGCAAAGTCTATTTTTAGACATGTTGATCATATTCTATGAGTTGCAGGGTGCTATTTGTGGATGGTTGGTCAAGCTGGAAAAATATATGGACTTCTATTTTTAGAAATTTTGGACGAAGTCTATTTTGGACTTCTAGTCTAAAAATAGACATGTCGGATATTATTAGCTCTTAATAATATTTGGACTCTAAACATTATCTTATTCTGTTGGAGCACTAACATTCAGTTAATAGATTGTTCAGATCAGCTAGCTGAAGGAATTACGCAATTCCTAGAGCTACTAGTGGTTCATGCATGGAGGACTTCAGTTAGAACTCAAGTGACATATTTTGGTTGAGTTGAAGAAGTAGTTGGTGGAGTTGGTTTCTAGTTTAACTACACTTGTGGAGTTAAACTCAGTTGAACTAATTGTGTCTATTTATAACTAATTAATAATTTCAGTGGATTTGAGTGAATTAATTCACTAAATAATAACTCATTATTTAACTGGACAGAGACAACAGTTAACTACAGTGCAGAACAGATCAGTGGAGACTCAGTGGAGAGATTGGTGAAAGAGAAAGTGTGACTATCAGTTGTGACTATAGTGTTGCATTGTATGCACCACACATTCATTGGATATGCCAATGAGGATTGTGTGAGAAAGTCTAAATCAATTCAAACTCTTCCAGAGCCATTATTTAGCAAGGATTGCGCAGTAGAGGCAAGCTATCAGGAGGGAAAAAATCAGTGCAGATTTTTACTAATTGTTCTTGATTAGTTTGTAGCAATTGTCTTGTACTGAGAGCGTGATATGGTCAGCTTTGTATGAGGATTGTTACATGATCTCTATGATATATATTATATACATATAGTTTTGGTTTTCATCTTCAGGCTTTCATGTTAAACAACTGTGTTAATGTGTGTGAATTTTTATTGTTTCATGTGTGCATTGCAATCTTGATTTAATTTCCGCAAATGATCAATGGTGGTATAGATTATGTATTTTGCATGAAGTTAAAATAGTGTGAGATCAAGAGAATATTGGACATATAACACATAAGTTATATAATTTCTACATGGTATTAGAGAAGTGTTGATTATTGGAGGAGATTGCAATTATTGAAGCGGTTGAGTTTTGTGCTGGTGGAATTCGAATTTGCTGTAGTGTTTTCTTGGTGTCGAAGTTGAGAATTCATTGAAATGTCTTTCAAAGAATTGAGATTGGAGTATTCCCTTGAGGGCAGCTCAAATTACATAGCATGGAAGGACAGGATGGAGGCAGTGCTGGAAGATAATGGGTTGAAGGAGTTCATAGATGTTGATATTCCAAAGCCTGCTTCTAGCAATGCAGCCACACTTGATGCATGGAAAAAGAAGGTAGAAAAGTGTCGAAGGATTCTATTGGAAGGTGTTAAGGACCACATTGTGTCCAGCCTTCATGGGAAAGCCACTCCATTCTTAAAGTGGAAGGCTTTGACAGACTTGTTCTAAAGCAGAAGTGACCATAGGAAGTTGGCACTTAAAGACAAGCTCAGTAAAATAAAAATGGAGAAAGGCGACAGTATTCCAAAATACCTCACGAAATTTGTCCACTACAAGGATCAACTAGGAAGTGTGGGGGTTACTGTTGATGAAGAAGACTTGGTGATCTTGGCTCTCCTTGGGCTTTCGAAGAGTTGGCATAGCTACGAAGACTCTGTTAATGGACGGGAGAAACTGCCAGGATGGGAGCGACTTTGGTCGAATCTTGTGTAGAAGGAGATAAGGCGGGGTACCGGGGATGGATCTTCATCAAATAATGAAGATGAAGAAAATTGCGCTTTGGCTCCCAAAGCTCGGAAAGGAAAAGGGAAAAAATCTTCCAAATCTGAAGCTAAAGGCAAGAAGCATGATTTGTCCAAGGTGAAGTGTTTTCACTGTCACCAGCATGGTCATTTCGCCACTAATTGCCAATAGAAGAAGAAGAATAGGAGTGTTGCTGGTTCTGCAGTAGGAGAGGCCTTAGCCTCATAGTTTGAGCTCGAATTTTCTTTGATCACATGCTTGGTTTCAAGTGTGATGGGATCGGTGTGGTTTCTTGACAGTGGTGCGTCTTTCCATATGACCGGAGACAAATATTTGTTTAGTGATCTAGAGGAAAAGGATCTTGGAGTGCACATCAAGATGGGCGATGATGGTAGATATAGTACGACTGGTATCAGGACCATTTCCTTTGAGAGGCAGTCAATTAAACCTTTCATCTTGAAGGATGTCATGCATGTTCCAAGATTAAAGAAGAATTTGATCTCCGTGGCGATGCTGGAAGACAAGGGTTATGATGTTTTTCTTAGCAAGGGAAAAGCTTTCTTGTGCCATAAAACAACTGGTAAATCCAGGAGGATAGGGATTCGAGTTAATAATATTTATCAATTGCAAGTAGATGGTTGTGCTACAATGGTAGACAAAGCAGAATGAGTGGTGAGCTGAGATGAGGGTGAATTGTGGCACAAGAGATTGGGCCATCTTCACCATGGTGCTTTGAAAATTTTGTAGCAGATTTCTACCGAGCTTCCCGAAGGTACACTTGCACAGTCAGATCAGTGCAAGGGATGTACTTTGGGAAAATTTGTGAAGACCTATTTTCATGAGAAGGATAGTCGTGTTTTGACGATCCTTCAGATAATTCACACGGATGTGTGTGGACCTTTCTCGGTTTCTTCAACAACAAAGCACAGGTATTATGTGATATTTGTTGATGACTTTTCTTGTAAGTGTTGGATCTTCTTCATGCAGAAGAAGAGCGAGACATACTCAAAGTTCTGTGAGTTCAAGGCGCTGACTGAGAAAGAGTCAGGGAAGCAAGTGAAAGCTCTCTGGAGTGATAATGGTGGTGAATACATCTCTAGAGAATTCAAAGACTTATGTAGAAAAGAAGGAATTTGAAGAGAACTCATAGTGCTTCATAACCCACAGCAAAACGGGGTCACTAAGAGGAGGAACAGAATGATCGTGGGTGCTACATGGGAAATGTTGCATGATCAGGGCCTTCCCATACAATTGTGGGTTGAGGCATGCAACACTACGGTTTATGTGCAAAACTGTTGTCCTGATAGAGTACTTGGCATGAGCACACCCGAAGAGGCGTTTTCTAGTAAGAAGCCTAATATTTCTCATTTGAAGATTTTTGGCTCACCTTTTTACATTCATGTGACGAAGGATTCCAGGAAGAAGCTGGAGTCAATCGCAAATGTTGGGATATTTGTGGGGTACATAGAAACACCCCATAATTATCGTGTGTATTTTCCAGACAGTCAGATGTCTGTCATGCGATGAGATATCAAATTTCATGAGGAGAAAGCCATGAAGTTATCGCTTGAGAGGGAGCTACATTTGCATGCAGAGGAGGAGCTACTTGTTCCCAAAGATGAGCCTCAATTTGTGGATCAGACAAAAGATGAGGTTCATGGAGTGGAAGAAATCACTCATGCAGCGCCAAACATTAGAGGGCGGAAGCACACTACAGAAGCCAAGTGACTGAATCTTGATGCAATGCAGAATGTAGGAGTTCCTACATCACATCATAGAAAGAGACAGTCACCTGACTAATTTACTGGATACATGGCTCTGATGAGCAAGTGTATCGTGATGGAGCCATCGTCTTTCGAGGAACCTATGGAGGATACCACATGGGTAGATGCCATGGTGGAAGAGTATGATTCGATTGTCAGAAACAGTGCATGGGAGATTGTCCCAAGGCCAGAAGGGAAATCAGTGGTAGGTTCGAGATGGATCTGCAAAGTGAAGCAAGATGCTGATGGGAGAGTTGAGAAGTATAAGGCAAGATTTGTTGCCTGAGGCTTATCACAGACTAAGGGGATCGACTATGAAGAAACTTTTTCACTTGTCGCAAGGCATTCTTCCATATAGACCATCCTTGCTCTCGTAGCGCAGATGGGTTGGCACATTCATCAGATGGATGTGAAGACTGTGTTCCTCAACAGAATCATTGAGGAGGAGGTGTACATTGAGCAGCCCGAAGGATTCGAAATCTTCAGCAGTGAGTCACATGTGTGCAGGCTCAAAAGAGCATTGTATGGGTTGAAACAAGCACCTCATGCTTGGTACACATGGATAGATAGTTATTTCACCAGACTTGGTTTCACCAAGAGTGAGGCGGATCCAAACCTATACCAGATTGTGGTGGAGGGTAAGCTTTTGATCATTTTTCTTTATGTAGATGATTTAATACTAACGGGTGATGAACTGTTGATACACTCATGCAAGGTAGATCTTGCAAAGGAGTTGGAGATGAAGGACTTGGCCCTCCTTCATTATTTCCTTGGTTTGGAAATTTGGTAGCGAAAAGGTGAACTGTTTGTGTCTCAAGGAAATTACACCTGGGAGATACTGGAGAAGTTTCACATGCAAGGCTACAAGCCTATTGACACTCCTTTTCGTGGTGGTTGGAGGAAGGAGTATGCTACATCGGCAGAGGTAGTGGATGCCACTATTTATCGAAAATTGGTTGGTTCGCTCATGTATTTAGTCAATACACGACCAGAAATATGCTATGCTGTGAAACAACTTTCACAAGCGATGGTGAAGCCTACCAAGATCTTTTGGAAGGCAGGCAAGCATGTCCTGAGGTATCTCAGGGGCACATCTAAGTATCGATTGTGGTACAAATAGTCGGATGATGTGAAGCTGCATGGCTTCACAGATGCAGATTGGGCAGGAAGCCCAATGGACAGAAAGAGCACATCTGGATGGATTTTCAGTATTAGATCTACAATAGTTTCTTGGTACAGCAGGAAACAAAGATCCATGGCACTCATTTCGGTGGAGGCTGAGTACATGGTAGCAAGTTTGGCTACATGTGAGGCTATTTGAATGAGGAAGATCCTGGTCGGTTTGTTCGGTTCTCATTTAGATCCTACTGTGATATATTGTGATAATCAGAGTTTCATTAAATTCTCGGTTAATCCAGTATTTCATGATAGATCTAAACATATTGACATCTGGTACCATCATATCATAGATTGTGTGCAACGAAGGATCATGTTGCTTTCTTAAATTCCTACAGAAGATCAGGACGCAGATATTTTGACAAAGGCGCTCACCAGGAGAAAATTCTAATACCATAGAGACAGGATCGGGGTGGCAGATAATCCCTATCTTTTTGAGAGGGAGTGTTGAGATTCAACAAGATGATGAGCTTAGTGAAAAGAGTCGCCTTCATAAAGTGGGTCCGTAGGCTGTTTTTGGCGCAAAGTCTATTTTTAGACTATGTCTATTTTTAGACATGTCAATCATATTCTATGAGTTGCAAGATGCTATTTTTGGATGGTTGGTCAAGTTGGAAAAATAGATGGACTTCTATTTTTAGAAATTTTTGGAAAATTCTACTTTTAGACTACCAGTCTAAAAATAGACATGTCGGATATTATTAGCTCTTAATAATATTTGGACTCTAAACATTATCTTATTCTCTTGGAGCACTGACATTCAGTTAACAGATTGTTCATATCAGCTAGCTGAAGGAATTACACAATTCCTAGAGCTACTGGTGGTTCATGCATGCAGGAATTCAGTTAGAACTCAAGTGGCAGAGTTTGGTGGAGTTGGAGAAGTAGTTGGTTGAGTTGGTTTCTAGTTTAACTACACTTGTGGAGTTAAACTCAGTTGAACTGATTGTGTCTATTTCTAACTAATTGATACTTTCAATGAATTTGGGTGAATTAATTAGTTAAATTAATTCACTAAATAATAACTCATTATTTAACTGGACAGAGGAAACAGTTAACTACATTGTAGAACGGATCAGTGGAGACTCAGTGGAGATATTGGTGAAAGAGCAAGTGTGACTATCATTTGTGACTATAGTGTTGCATTGTATGCACCACACATTCATTGGAGATGTCAATGAGGATTGCGTGAGCAAGGCTGAAGCAATTCAAACTCATCCAGATCCATTCTTCAACAGGGATTTCACAGTAGAGGCAGGCTATCAGGAGGGAAAAAATTAATGCAGATTTTTGTTGATTGTTCTTTATTGGTGTGTAGCAATTGTATTGTACTGAGAGCTTGATATGATCAGATTTGTATGAGGATTGTTACATGATCTCTATGAAATATATTATATACAGATAGTTGGGGTTTTCAGCTTCAGGCTTTCCCGTTAAACAACTGTGTTAATGTGTGTGAATTTTTATTGTTTCATGTGTGCATTGCAATCTTGATTTAATTTACGCAAATGATCAATGGTGGAATAGATTATGTATTTTGCATGAAGTTAAAATAGTGTGATATCAGGAGAATATTGGACATATAGCACATAAGTTATATAATTTCTACACATCCATTACAATGGGCTTATCACTTTATTCCCTAGCTACATGTGGTCCCTTGCATAATGTGGGTTAACCACTTTATTTATTAACTATGACCCATTTATTTATCATTATTACATCATATTATTCCTTTGGGTACCTCCCTTTGTACCCTTTATTATCCTGCCTAGGTATACTACATTAGAAGATAAAATATTTCCAAAGCTGCTTCAGCTCCTCCTTATGATTTCTTGACTTGTGTTGTGGTAATCTGGGTAGATAGAGTACTGAGGAGATCGGTTTTAAAATTCTCAAATATATTCCCGATATATTCTCTAGTCACTCCTCCACTCATGGACTCCTATATCCAGACTGAAGGGTCCCAAACTAGACTCATCTCTTTGGTAGATCATCTTGAACTCCACAGACAAAGCTTCGTTATTTCTTCAAACGAATCTTGTGATATGTCTCCCTTTCCTAGCAGATTAAGGTGCTCCAAACACTCATCTCTCATGCCTCTTAGAAATGTTGTTTTCAGAATTTTTAGGGCTAATTCACCAAACTTAGACCTTTGTAAATTGTAATGGAATCATTCCATATAAAATTCCAAGCTTTCCTCCTCATTCTGTGTAATCCTGAAGATTTATTCCTTCAAATCCCTTGTTGGATAGTAATCCTGATTCTTAGAGAGGAATGTCTCCTTCATTTCACTCCAGGTCCGGATTGAGCCAACACTCAGTCCCATGAACCACCTCAACGCTGATCGTTTCAGAGTTGCAGGAAACAATTTTAGCTTCTGAGAGTCCAAAATGTAGTCGTAACTCCTACATAAGGCATCAAAATCGAACATAAAGGAATCAGGATCCTTGATAGCCATCCCTTAGAAGGATGGAAGAGATGATAAGGGAATATTATTCATCAGAGCTTCATCCCTTGTTTCTAGTATCGGGAATGTAAAAGTAGTAATAATACCATTTGTTCTAGTGTTTTCATCCCCCATGATTGATCCTTCTTGATAAGATGAACTGAACTCGGAATGTGTAGGGGATTAACTAATGGGTGAAGGATCAGGATATTCCAGGACTGTTTGTTTCACTGCACTACTCAATCTAGATAATTATGATCAAGTAAATGTTATTCCAGTTCATGCCCTGGCTATCCCTCATTGGTTTCCCCTTTTCCTTAAATTCTTAAGTTTTGATCAATGGATTCCCACTACTGCTTCTGATCTGGGGTATTAATTTCAAGAGTGGATATGTTGTTTGAAGGACGATGAGGTCTAGACACAAAAGGTGCATATGCCTTAGGACCTGATATAGTGACATTTGTTTGTGGTCCTATCTTACCAGTGTCCCTGTATGAAGTGGATTTTTATTTCTTTGATTTTGAAATCAGACCCCCAAATAATGCCTTCCTTTTGAAATCTACACTCTTCTTTTCATTTTTTACGACCCGTATTTCCCATGGTTAGTTAGAGTGGGGGTGTTTTGGTTTCTCTGTTTTCCTACGAGCACACATGTTCCCTATGTGTATCAATCCTCACTATAATTTCCTTAGTTCTACAGTGGTGAGCACACTCAAGTACATTAGAGCGATGTGCATGTTCTTACCTCGTGTCTTACTACCCATCAATTGTATAGCAGAAGACACACTCTAAAAAAAACACCCAAAACTCACAATTCTAAGTTCCCCGGTGTAGTAACAATGAGCCCTCTCATGTATATTAGGGGGATGTGTAGGTTCTTACCTCTCATCTTACTGCCCAATGACTACTGACTAGGAACACCCTACCATCAAACAAAAGATTATGGTTGATTGTATCGTCACTGCCATCCCTAGCAACGATGCAAAAATGTTGGACTGTATTAATCACTTTTAAATGACTAATATGGTACACATAAATTATCGACTAGGGACGTCTTTTATTTCAATGGTACTTTCACTGTCTCTGTCGATACATCATACCAGAAGCAGAAATAAAACAATAAGAAATTGTTTTTGAACCAATTTCTGAAACTAACACTCATGCAGGAATAAAAAGGATTTACAATAATGTAATCACACTTCAGATAAACAAGTATCTAGCACGCCACACACTAAATACACTAGATGGTACCTCTAATTGGATATATATAACAATATAATAAATACCTAGAATTGAAGCAGATCTACTTACAACTGACACAAAAACATTGACACTCCATGAATATGCATAAATAAATATAAGATATAATACAACTACCTTACAACTATAATCCCTGCTAAAGATGAGGGCCCTTCCTCCCTAGTAGGGCGTAGGAAGAAATGAAAACTAAATGAGAATTAGATCAGTCAACACATGTAACAAAAACAACACGATATTCTATGTTATGATGATCAAAATTTACAGAGTCAAAATGGCGATATTGTTCTATGCTAACCCCCTGACCTTGAGGGTCCAAGTGTTTATATAATAATTACATATCCAGAAAATGAGGAACATATCAATCATGAGAATATCTTGATTCTCATGCTAATCGAATTAAATTAAATATAGTTACAACCGATTCCCTCAATAAAAATCCTGAATGGGAAAGCATTGACTTCAAAAAAAACTTCCTGAAGTTGTTATTCTAAATAAAAATACATGATAACTCCTACAACTGTCGTTGGAATGCGATAGCTATAGCATAAAATCTTTCAAAGACAGATTAGGATCCGAAATTTAGCAATACACAAGTAGTAGCGTAATTGTAGCAGCAGATTTGTAACAAGATCGCGGTGTAACAACAAAAGATGTGACATCGAAGGTGCTGACTCTGCATGTGGTAGAAAAACCGTGTAACAGCATGTTGTAACAACATGCTTCCAACAGGTTCTATGCACCTGTATGTCTCAGGTCCCTGTGCCTAAAATAGTATTTGAAAGAAAAACGAAAAGGATAGATAACTTCTCCCAATGTTCATCTCAGTTAGCCGCAAAAAAGGAACAATACATCATAATAAATAACGATAATCACAAGGTAATGAAACAAGGTAAAGTTATGTTGTTTCAAGGTAAAGGAAAGGAAAAAGGAAAGTATGGTCCATAGGTTGGAGGTCAAAAAGGCATAACTGAGGGAAGAAAATGTAGGAAATGAGTATAAAAATGACACCCAACAACAGGTAGGATTAGAGGGCCAAATCTAGCCATGAATGTTGCGGAAGGTGGTGTAGGAGTAACAGTAAGAGGTGATTTTGGAGGGAGCGATGAAGATGGTGTGGAAGATGTTGCAGTAGCTAAATGAGATGATGAAGGCAACAATGAGGCAAACAAGCTTTCCTGCTGGTATTGGATAAAGGCTTTCTCGGTGGTGTACTGCAAAGTATTGGCTTATTTGTGAAGCTTGTGGAATTGTGAGCAAACCTTCCTATCAAAATCAGATGTAGACTCTAAATATGATGGATTCAATTCAATTTTTACTAGATTATATAATACCTTTGAAAGTGAGGTTTCAGATTTAGTTCTGAACAATGAAAGATCAAACTTGGTGTTTAAAGGTAAACATTCTAAAGTATTCAAATTAGTGGGAAGTGAAACTGAACTTACCAGTGATAGTGATGGTGAAATTGGATCATATTGTTGGAGTTGTGACCTTTGCTTCTTCAGAAGCCTCTTAGGATCTTCAACCGGAGATGGTGGATTTAGATTATGGTTTGATCTTGTGAACTTCTTCTTAGGAGCCAGTTCTGAAAACTGCACTTTGCAAATGTGAATCAACCTTATTGAATATTAAGTCCTAGCACCCACAGGCTTAGATCTCAATTATTTTGTTGTACAATCTCAGGGAAGATGTAGTCTTTCGTTCCTCGAAAATAATGCCATAAATGTTATCCTAAATAATGTCCCAAGGCTGAGAATGGAAATCGACAGAGGTAACCTCAAAGTAACCTTTTAGTTTGGCAGCTAGCCCTACCAAACCAGAGAGGGCTCTCTCTATGATCACAGCAAATATTGATTGGAGGAAGAAAGGATTTTAGGCTAGGTATGTTTAGCTCTAGGGTTTTGAGAATTTAGGGTTTTTTCTAGATCAAGAGGAAAGGCAAAGAAACTAGGTCAAATTCAAAATTAGAGTTGCAAGGATACAAAGGGGCATGATAGATATATTTATATAACACCTAAGGGTTTTACAGTTGTAGTGTAGGGTGGAAATGAAGGGGATCTAAATGAGCTTGTCTAACATGAATTCATTTATCCGCAAATTACTTACACAAACATGAGTTTCCTACCAAAACAGAGCATTTGTATAAATATTTTTGTTTAACATCTTATAGGAAAATCACTGAGATAATAAATATGGAAAGAAGATGAATCAATAATTCATAAAATTAAATAACAGTACAAAAAACTATGCCATAAACCATACCAAATGAATCCCTAAATATGTGTTGCAACTGAACTTGTATTTATGAAAGTATCAACTGTAAACAAGAGTCCAAGGCTCCTACTCTCTGATGTAAAACCCTTAGCTTGATTTAAAACCACATACATATAAATAAAAGATAACTTCCCCTCTCTTAGGGGTCGAATCCCTTAGTGTAGGAATAGCTCACATAATTTTCTCCAACCTTAACCTAATGACTAGGGAGGTTTAAACAAATCCTCCTTATAGACTTTGACTGACTTAAGCATAACAAATGAAGTTCATAATTACATCCAAATGACGCTAAAATTCCTATTTACCTTCAATTACATCAGGTCAACTAAAAATAAATAGATTACGTCATAAAAGCCAATATTCAACTGAAAAACCTCGAAAAATTTATGAACATGCATAAGCGCAATGCCAACTTTGAGGAGACTTTTGAAGGTCTTCCACTACTCCAAATCCAACTTTGAAGGTACCAATAGAAATATTGGGATGTCTAGTTTTCATTATACACCTTAAGAAATAAAAATGACCTCTCCTAGGCTGAGAAAAACTCATTCTTGCAAGGTCATGCCATAATCGTAGCGCCTAGGTAAAAAAGGTGGCAGGAAGTGAATTTTTTGCATGCTTTTGGGAAATTTCTATGAATCTGTTTGCTGACAAGAAAAAAAAAATGTATAGCTTACATGTATAGGGTAATAGCTATCCATCAATGCAATTTTTTTGTAATTTTTAGGTTTGAGGAAAAAGTGCAACGCCAAGGCGCTACACTTTTGGATGAACTGTGTTTCCTGTTTAGGCCAAAAGTCACAAAAATTAAAAATTTGACAAAATTTTCTCAAAATTGCCCCAAAATTGTGCCATGAAGCAAGCAGATGATGTGTCAAGAAATGAGGGAGGCCTAATCCAACAAGTCAATCTTTTCCTTCTTCTTTTGCCTCATTAGGGTTTTCTTTAGTTTCTTCTTTAATTGCTTGATTATGAGCTGGGAGATCTTGTTCTTTTTGCAATAGTGCATGGCCATGTGCCTTTGCATATTGTTTTTCCTCTTAGCCCTCTTAAGCAGGTTCTCCAAGTGGAAATTGACTTTTTCAACCCAAAACTCCTTGCTTTGATCAATTATTGTTTTAATTAGGTCAGCAAAGTTCTCTTGGTCCAATGGTGGAGATGGTTCCCTTTATTGCTTAAGTGCCCTCTTAAGACCTCCGGTTCTTTGTCTCCTTAGTTTTAGCTACTCTTCTGGATCCTATAACTCATAAACATTAACAATTGCCTTACCTTTGGCATCATATTTCACTAAACTATTTTTAGGTTTGCTAAGCAAAAGTTTCTTAATTTGGAGTTGCTTGTTTTATTGTTGAAGGAAAGTGATCATGAAATTTGCCTTGGACAATTGATCCTTTAACTCTATAATTTTATCCTTTTCTCCTATATGATCTGCTCAGAGGTTTGGACCTCCTCATGCACCTCCAAATCAGCCATAGGAGTTTCAAAATGTACCTGTGGTTCTTCATGCAATGGTGCCTCATGTGTTGGTGTGTCTTCAATTGTTGTAGTAGGCTCAACCCTTTCAACACTAGTTGGAGCAAACAACAGCCTCTTTCCTTTGGTGTAGGTCTTTTTCATCTCAGCTCTAGGTGTCCTTGTGATAAGTTTTCTTGTGGAAATCACCTCTTGCTGCATAGGTGAAGTCAAAGGTGTATAATGGTTTCTTGAATGAGTAGGAGTAGGTAAGAGTTCAACTGAATATATGTGTAATATCCCAAAATGGAAAAGACAAGAATGTAGAACATATGCACAATTCCAACTACAGTAAAATAATAATTAAACATGTAAAACTGGAAAAATTCTGGAATACATCAAAACATCATACATGTGGGCAGAAAATAGCTGAACCATATCATTAAGGATCAACATCAAGGTAAGTACACAGTGCTCCAAAAGGAATGTACTCAATCCATAATTTGGCTGAAATACACTAAAGAAAACTAGCACTATAAATGTCATGCTACTATTGTTGCTATTGCTGGAAACTACTACTACTATGAAGAAGAACCATTTCTGGGAGGTTGTTGGAGTGCTCATAAATATCCAAGATTTTAACCAAAGGCTCTACTCAAAAAACCCAGAAAAACCAAGAAATGGTTTGGCCAGATTTTAAATCTGGATTTACGGCCCTTTTTAGGTGGCCCACTACACTCCTGCTGGCTGCGTTATACACTCCCTGGAGACAAATATTGATATGGGGCTGAAAGAAATATCTAGAAGCTACAATAACACCCACTCAGCTCACTAACTGAAGGGATGATCCCTTCTCTGAATCTCCAAGCTATAAGCTTGAGATCTAGCTCCTTCTTTCTCTGCTCAAGTTGTAGTTGCAAACTGCACAACTGCTAGACTATACTACACTGTCAAGGAGGCTAGAGTTGTAGCCTATTGTTGGATGATGAAAAAATTCTCACAGCTCATGTAAATTATCTCTCCAAAGTGAGGGAAATACCCCTCACAGGATTCCAAGCTGAAATACTTGGAACTTCCTTCCTCCCTTAGATCTTCCTAGCTAGACTGCACAATTCCTAAAGGAACTATTGTTGCATGGAGGTGTAATATGATGGCCTAATGTTAGATATTAGAATTATGTTCTTGGAAGACTGAAATGTAAGCTCAAGGTGAGAGGATTAATACTCCACCGGTTTCCTAGATGAAATGCTAGAAACTACCTTCCTCCTCTCAAACCCTAAGACATGAATGCGTAATTCATGAAGTTGTATATGTATAAGAGAGGGACTGAATGTGGAAAAAATGCCAGATGATGCATATATTCTCAAAATAACCTTCCCAGAGTAGGCACTCAAAGTCCCCCATGGGTAAGGGTGGGATTCCCGCTCAGGAACACCCGTGTGCTAAACAACACAATAGACTTAGTTAAATAGTTGAAGCGCGAAAAGAATGTCAAACGATAATACAATATCAAATTCCAGACTCCTTTTATTTTATGCCCTCATCTTCCTTATATGGTTGGGAGCCTTCCCTAGCCTTGACCCACCTCATAACTGCACTGCATATGTGGCCACTAGTCTCCATGAATACTGCGCTATCTCTCCATGATCTCCATGATCTATGCAATTAATCTCCACTCTCTCCATCATGTGTGAATTTAATGCACCACTTCCTCCATCACCGCATCATTAATTCTTTATGATTTTACTTTTACTCCACTATCTCCATCATCTTCCTCATTATTCTCCATGATATCCTCTCTTCCACCATTAATAAGTTGCCCCACTACTCCATAATGCTGATCCATTATCTAACTAACCCACATTCACACAAAAAAAGTGGATTTTATTCATATATGGGGTTTATGGGTCCCTCCACCCTTTTATTTACTTAATAATAAATAAAATTAAGAACTCTAATATTCCAACTAACTGATGGAAAATTGGGAATATTACAGTCCTCCCCACCAAAATGTTTCTTGTCCTCAAGCAACTGCAAAAGTGAATGCTACAAAAATCCTCCTCCCTCCAAATGGCATCCTCATATGGAACGTCTCCCCATTTTCTCCACTGTGTAATGAATTCCCAACTCCCTAGCTGCCTCTCTAGAATTTGTAGAATGGCTTCCAACTGTATAGCTAGATGCCTCTCCTCATCAATGAACCTACAAGTGGCAACCATCTTTTATTCTAGAGCCTCTTCTCTACATGAGACATATGAAGTGAAGTGGTGCCTCCCGCCAAAGGAAAGTCCCAACTCATGAACTATATCTCCAACCCATGCTACATGGAGTAGGTTGTACCTCCCCATGCTTCCATCATTTTCCCTATTGGCCCTGCTTGCTCCAAGCACCCTCTCCACATTGTACAAAATAGGAAATAGAGACATGGGTTGACATGTAAAATTTAGAACCTTACTCTCACAATAACACACCACAACAATGCCTATTTCTGCCATACCACCCCATCATCATACCAAGCATGGTGGCCATACTCTCCTAACAGGAGCCAACATAGTAAGGCCTCTTGTTTCCATCCTCCCTCCTCATCATGCAAGGTACAGGAGAAAGTTAGCCCATACTCTCCCAAGAGTAACCAAAGGAGCAACGAATCTTGTTTCCACCTCACATCATCATCATGCAAGCCATGCAGCAAAAAAATACTAATTGACATGTAGAATGTCACATCAACCCAACATAACCAAGCTCTTTACTGCCACATCATGTGAGTGCCATTCCATGTCCCAAACAATAACACACCCATTGACATAGGATATGTCAGGTGATGGCCAAAATCTCTCAAGAGTAACCAGCGCATCCATGCTTCCTACTGCCCTGTGTCATAGATCTGCAAGTAGATCACCAACCACTTGCTCATCATCCTCACCCATCCATCCAACTATAGGTGATGACTCATATCATGCTCCAACTTGGTATCCACCCAATGGAGAATACCATCCTCCCTAATCTTATGATCTTTGCACTCCATGACATGTTGAAGTGCATCCTCCTTGAGGTTACTCCATGAGAAACTCTCATTGATGATCTGGTAGAATCCATAAGATTATAAATATGTTGTAAGCAGAAAATTCTCTTTGAGCTGTGAGATGCTCATCAAGAAGGCTTCATCCTGATAATGGAAAATGCTATCCGTCATAACATGTTTACCAACTATCATATGTCCCACCAATGATTCATGAGTGAAGCAGTCATCGAAATGCTCCAAGAATAGTTGGGCCCCCAACTCATCACTGCTCCCTAGTGACAACGCTGTTGATCTCCATTATGGCACATATGCTCTCTCATGACCATGCACAATGCTGAACTCATAGCCCGACATTGTATTGATTAGGACTATGCTCATCCTATCTTCTGAAACTCCACACTTCAACACCAAGTGTTGTGTGTAGCTCAACATTGAAAAACTAGGATGGCTATACATCTCCTCCTTGAGCAATTCAAGGTTCCTCTGCATAGTGATATTTTTCTGCTCCAAATCAGCAAGGTGCTCTAAGCCTTGGTTATGCAATTTACCTGATGGAATGACCCCAAAAATCTCAAACTCAGGTGCTGAAATAATATGGGATGGAATTGTTTGCAAACCTTGGATAAGATGATACTTAGGGACATCTTGTAAGGCTACAAGAGTTCCTCCAACTAGTGCAATGGCTTCTCCAAATGCTGGTGATGGTGATGGTTGCTCCTCTACTGCTGCACCAACGCTGACATCTTCCTCTTATTCCTCATGAATCTCTTGAATCATGAATGGGACTCCCAATGTCTATAGCTCAAGACCATCTTGCAAATATGAAAATGCTCTTTCTCCTGATGCAAGTAATTCTGCAACTGGTGGTGGTGGTAGTTTCTCCCTTTCCAGAGTGATAGTGCTGACATATTCCTTTTTCTTCTCATGTACTTTCTCATCAATGATGGGAAATGTCTCTATGGAAAGTGTCTCCGGTTTTCTTCTATCAAACTTCTTTATCAGCCTTTGAGTGAAGTCAACATAATCAGTCACTCTTGCATGTTTCAAATGGCTGAACCACCAATCCTTTGCTTCACCCTCAAGGTGTAGTGCTGCAATCTCAAAAACCTCTCCTTCCGCTACTAGATGTAGCTAGAAGAATGCATATAACTTCTTCCTCGAAGATTTTGTTGTGCTTGTGGATGAACCATCAAAAGTAGGGAAGAAGAATCCATTTTGTATGTGCCTTTTTCTTCTATTGCAGTTGTGGGGTATCTAATTCTCTTTGATCTAAAATAACTATTGGAGAGTTAGTTTCTCCTTGAATTCTCTAGATTGAGATTTGTACTTTGCAAGATAATTACTTAGAGTCTCATGCTTTTAATATCCTCCATCTCCATGCCATTCATCTCCTTCTGCAAGGAAAGTGGACATAGAAAATCGTTGTGGATATCTTTTCAATGTCAGTTGTTTTTGCTGCTGACATAAAGTGCTTGGACCTTCCTCATTCTGAAACTATAATGAGGTTTATCTTAGCCTTCCCCTTCTCATTTCTTTAATCTCTCTGGAGAGATCCTGTATAGATCTAAAGAGAAGTGTGGAAAAAATTACTCCTTCTACCATTAAATACTTCTTATTTTCCTGCTTCTTTTGATGTCATGAAGTGCCCACAAGCTGAGCCAAAGATCATGCTCTGATACCATTGTAATATTCCAAAATGGAAAAGACAGGAATGTAGAACATATGTACAATTCCAACTATGGTAAAATAAGAATTAAACATGTAGAAATGGAAAAATACCGGAATACATAAAAAAATCATACATATGGACAGAAAATAGCTAAACATATCATTAAGGATCAACAACAAGGTAAGTACAAAGTGCTCCAAAAGGAATGCACTCAAGCCACAAGATGGCTAAAATACACTGAAGAAAACTAGCACTAGAAATGTTGTGTTGCTACTATGAATACAAACCATGTACAGGAGGCTGCTGGAGTACTCAGAAAGATCCAATATTTTAACCACAGACTCTACTTACAAAAACTAGAAAAAACCATAAATGGTTTGGCCAGATTTTAAATTTGGATTTTTGTCCCTTTTTGGGTGGCCCACTACACCACTGCTGGCTGAGTTATGCACTCCTTGAAGAAAATTGTTGATATGGGGCTGAAAGAATGATCTATCAGTTGTAATAGCATTGAATGAGCTTACTAACTGAAGGGTTGATCCCTTCTCCTGGTCTCCAAGATAGAAGCTTGAGATCTAGCTCCTCCTTTCTCTGCTCAAGTTGCAGCTGCAAACTACAGAACTAATGGACTAGAATGCGCTGTCAAGGAGGCTAGAGTTGTAGCCTGCTGCTAGATGATGGAATAATTCTCACAGCTCATGTAAATAATCTCTCCAAAGTGAGGGAAAGACCCCTCACAGGATTTCGAGCTGAAATACTTGGAACTTCTTTCCTCCCTTAGATCTGCCTAGTTGGACTGCGCAATTCTTGAAGGAACTACTGTTGCATGGAGGTGTAATATGATGGCCTGATTCTAGATATCACAATTATTCTTCTGGAATATTGAAATGGAAGCTCAAGGTGAGAGGTTGAATCCTCTATCGGTTTCCTAGCTGAAATGATAGAAACTACCTTCCTCCTCTCAAACCCTAAGACATAGATGCATAATTCCTGAAGTTGTATTTGCAGAAGAGAGGTGTTGAATGTGGCACCAATTCCAGATGATGAATAAATTCTCAAAATAACCTTCCCATAGTAGGCATTCGAACTCCCCCATGGGTAAGGGTGGGATTCCCACTCGAGAACACCCATGTGCTAAACAACACAATAGACTTAGCTAAACAACTGAAGTGTGCAAAGAATTTCAAATGACAATACAATATCAAATTCCAGGCTCCTTTGCTTTGCCTCCCTCATCTTCCTTATATGGTTGTGAGCCCTCCCTAGCCTTGGCCCACCTCATAACTACGTTGCACATGTGGCCACTAGTCTCCATGAAGACTGTGCTATCTCTCCATGATCTCCATGATATCTACAATTAATCTCCACTCTCTCCATCACTGCATCATCAATGCTCTATGACTTTACTTTTACTCCTCCACTATCTCCATCAGCTTCCTCATTATTCTCCATGATCTCCACTCTTCCTCTATTAATAAGTTGCTCCACTGCTCCATCATGCTGATCCATTATCTAACTAACCCACATTCACACAATAAAAGTGGATTTTATTCATATATGGGGTTTATGGGTCCCTCCACCCTTTTACTTACTTACTAAGAAAGAAAAGTAAGAACTCTAATATTCCAATTAACTGATGGAAAATGGGGAATATTACAATCTGAAACCATCCCATGACAAATTTACCTATGAAATCTAATGGCAAGCCAATATTTTCACCAAGACATGATGGAAAAAACTATCATGGTGATCCTCTCCTTTGCTAAGTACCTTCTATGCCATTTTAACCATGCTTTTGTAAAGATAATGAGGTGTGTTAAGTTCCTTTACACTGGTGAAATGCATGAGCAACCTCACATGATACTGATATTATCTAGGGAACCTACCCTCACATGTGAAATATTTCATTATTAATTTCATGAGAGGGTAATATTTGTCAAGTAGGTGCCTCAATGAAAAAATGCGCTTTGGAGCAGCTTTGTATGCAGGTTTCAAGAACATTTTGTAATTTTCAAGGTCATGTCTCTTTTCTTGAACCAAATCTCACCACTGTTTGGAATCCTTGTAGCCATGGAGATAGTCTCTATTGAAAGAGTGAATATAATCATACAATATTCACCTTATCTCTCCTTATAATCGTGACAAAAGTGCTAGTAAGCTTGTCATTGAAACCAAGCTCTTCAACCCTTTGGCAAAAGGCAAGGCAACCTGCATCTTGGAAGTATTTCTTGAGGAATGGTATAGTAATTACATCCAATGCTATAGTGCACTCATACATACTGATTTTTCCTCCCTTATTCTTCCTCGGCTCTGTAGCTTTTGAATCCATAGTAAACCCTAGCTCAATAGGAGGGGAAATTAGGGTTTAGTGTAAGGAAAAACAGGGGATTTTAGGCAGTTTTGGAAATGGAGGAGAATGAAGGGGTTGTATGGATTCTAAATTCTTGGGAAATTTTAGGGAGGTAGGGATAGATGTTAGGGAATTTGGGGAAGTGTAAATTTAGGAAATGGATGAGGGGAAAGGGTGCAAAAGGGAAAAACACAACCCTAACCTAGAAATGTGTAGTGTAGGCTAGGGTTTTGGAAAAAATGATGAAATTGAGGGATAGGGGTGAGGGAAAATGTTTAGGGAGGTATATGAATTAAGGTAGGGGAATGTGAATGAGATTTTATGTGAGGTTTGTTCTCAAAAATTCTATCAAAGAGACTATGAAAGCAAGAAAATGTAGCAAAACCCTAGAAGAGGCAATTGTGAGCTCTCAATGATAAACTGAAGAAAAAGGAAGTTGAAAGAGGCACATGAGAGCCTCACTTAATTTTATTTGATGAGCTAACACTTGTAGCTACTAAATAAAACTGAATATTTTTCCTCCTTTAAGTAAGTGTAAAACACTCTAGAAAAAGCACAACGCTGTCAGTGAAAAGCGCAGCGCGGGAGGACGATTGGCACGTTGGTGGAAAGGAACTACTTCTTTGAGGGTAAAAATGATCTTTCAAGGTGGAAGGATTTTCCTTGAGGTTGGAATAGAAAATTAAATTCTTTTTTGGTATTTTTATAGCTTGGAAATCAATTCTTCTTCTTGGTGGTGATGTGGCCCCACCATGTCTTTTCACCATTTGATGAGATGGCTTGTGTATTGCAGCTTAGGAAACATTTTACATATATTACATCATTAAATAAGATAAAATACACCTTATTAACATTTATTGATTACTTTTTCCTTTTAATACTCCTACAAAGAATGATTTTGATGGTGAAATGACTCATTTACATGACATTTTTGATGACTTGACTATAATGATGACACCTAATAGAGTATGAAACTGATGATTTGGACCTTGAAACATGACTAACCATGAGATGATGACTGAGATAGTGATCAAGATATTTCACTGATGACTCATCACAATAAGTAATGGTATGACCAAAATGAAAATTTGACCATGGAATGAAGGGAGTAGTAATACATATAGACACACTAACCAGTGACCAAAGTTTTATTTGAAGACCTATTGAAACTATAAAAAATTGATCTATGACCCTACTAAAAGTATGAAAAGTATAATTTAATCATTGATGACTTACATGACTAAAATACACTAACACTACAAATTATTCCATAAAAATTCTCCAAGTGACAGTTGATTTACGAGAACAAAGTCATCGATACTGCATAAAAATGATTTTGTTCTAAATATAAAGATGAAATGGATACCTTTTCTGTGCGGGACACATCATGTAGATCAAAGAATTGCTTCATCTGCAGTATCCATGTTACCATATCCTTCCCATCAAACTTCCACATATAAATCTTTGGAATATTCTTGGTCTTCATCCCAAAGTCGGAGTCTCTAAAATCATGATTCACATTTCAATTGTTCTATTCATGAATTTCATGAAATACCTTATCACCACTAGGAAGCCTTTCTTATAGAAACTTTTCCAAACTTCCTTCAAACCTTCCATGTCAGCTTTCAAACCATTCAGGTCACTTTTTATACCATCCATCTCTCCTATTAGTTCATCTTTTCTTGCTCTTTGTGAGAGTGAAATTTGTTTCACTTGGTCCCATAATTTTTATATATCATGTTGCAATTATTCTTCTTCATTAGTCATAGTAGAAATTTTTGAGGGCTTAATGGGTGTAGAGTTATTTTATTTTGGAGACATTTATGTTTCAATATGCCATTTAAAGCACTTCAAACTATTTTTTCAAGCAAAATTTATGTATTAAAAAAAAGTACACATCTTTTTCTATCTTTTAAGAGATCAATATTGAAACTATTGTATATTTGTGATTTTGACTCTTCAAGGTTTGAAATCCCATTCTATAGTATCACTCTCAATATTGCTTCCATCGACATAAGTCAGAAAGAGATTGGATTCCTTAAGATAATGTTATGTACAATCTCTCACGATGACCTGGTTATGGACTTATTCAATAGAGAAAACTTGTACAGAATTCCACATGTCACTATTTCAATATTTGGCCCTAAAAATTATATAAGATAAACTAAAGTCCGTGAAATTTCACTAAATTTTTACGAAATTTAAATTTGATGCTCGTAGAGAAAGTTATGATGATTTTACCTAGTTCACATATTTGAGACTGAATTATGGAGCATGCAAAAACCCTAAACTCTTTGGACCATATATCAGAAAATATAACGAACAAAGATATGATTTTTTTACTCGAAGTTCGTTAAGATTTCAGATCTACATGGTCTAAATTTAATCTTATAAATCATTGTAGAATTTTTGTTTTTAAAGTGAAAATTCTAACATGACATGTTTGAAGTAATGAAACCCTAGAATACAAGGCTTTGATACCAGATGTTATGGAACCAGATCACAAAACATAAGAAAATATAGATCAATGAATTGAAAATTAACCTCTTTAAAGAGGAAACGTCCTTTAAGTCACATAAATGAACGTTTCTTGGATTATTCAAATGAAAATAACTCCTTGGTATATATAGGATTTTAAAATTTCACAATATAATCAGTGCCTACATAACAATAATAATGTAAGGGAATAAAAATAACAATAGTGGGATTCTATGGGGCACAACAATAACAATATGGGGGCTACATGGGTAAAAAAATAACAATAAGGGGGATACACCAACAATATCAATAAGGGGGATACACTAACAATACAAATAAGGGGGATACACTAGTATTATATGGATGTAACACTTATGATAAACAAAAACACTTAGAAAATTTTGGAAGCTTGTTCCTTTGAAAGATTGATAAGGCTTGAAAATTTGAACAAGTCAAAATTTTGGTGGGTTTTTGTCGCAACTAAGACAATTGTTGATTCACTAGTGGGACCTCAACTTCTTTGTTTAGGCCTTACTTATGATAGAAGCTTGATCCTGAAGAAGTATTGACTTAACCTATGAATCCCCCAAGCTTCACTACTTAGCCCCAGTTATCGATGTAGTCTCTTCCATTGATTTCATCATTTAAAAAAAATTCATAGGGGATAAGGATAGTAAATATTTGCGAATTTAGAATGTTCTGAATTTTGATGTGAATTTTTGGTGTTTCTCCACTACCAACGAGCATCCATAACCCCGATGGTGTCACTAAGGAAATCACAAGAATTGATTCCTTGCTAGCGAGCATCCATAGACCTAAAAAGTTTCTTGCATCACCTCTCTATGCATGAATCCTTTCTCATTCCTTTACCATTTACTTTATTTTCATTTCATGCTCATTGCCATTATTGATTAAGATAATAATTGCGCCATGGAGGAAGAGGGATAACAAATTATTTTATGGGAAAGAGAGGTTGTTCCTTATTTTACATGGATTTAAATATTCTTTGAAATATATTTTCTCACTTGGTATTTCTACTTTCCCTTCTCTAATATATTGGGTTGACACATTCGCACATCCAGGTGGCTCTAGAAAGGCTAAAAAATCAAGGTATTTAGATTTTGTCGAAATGATGACCTAAACGTAGAGCTTGTTATCTTGATTCCATCATCGCAAATGACACTCAAATAAAACTTCACATTCTCAATATATTCACATTCAATGTTTTGGTCAACTTTTCCCCACTAGCTAAATTTAGTAGAGCGCCAACTAAATTTGGAGGATTGCTAAATATGGTGGTCTAGCTAAATCTGGAAGAAGCTGCTAGATTTGGAAGCTACTAATTGAGAGACAATTAGAAATTTTGTGGTGGACGAAACTGATAAATTTGTTGTCCTTTTAAATTTTTCGGTGACCCAAAAAAGCTACTGATGGGTTTTTGATTATTATTATATATATATATATATAAATAAAAATTGGGTTGGCAGATGACCAAACCTCGCCAGCCATGGGTTTGATATATATATATATATATATATATATATATATATATATGTTAAACAAGGGCAGGATTTCATTGACAGACCCACCATCCAATGATTGTAATATATTAAATGTGGACGACGGGGATAGAACCCACCTAACTGGATAGGTTGGATCGTCTTAAGGGATACCCCTCCAAATAATACAGATTAAAACAACAACGTTGAAAAATAATGGGTTGGGCGGTTTCGAACTCCTGACCCCTCACCTCCAAGCAAACCCACTTGACACCACTACTAATGGGCCATATGACGCTTCTTTGGTATGTCTGCCCATAAAATAATATATAAGCCTGACTTTGACCGGGGGAGTGGAAGTGAGAGTTAGGTGTGGGTATGATAATAGAGGCTGAAGATGCAGTGGAACCTAAACATGCATGCAGACCAAGGAGGATGGAACCATGAATTAGATAATATTGAGAAATATTTTAGATTCCCTTGGGGCTGAATTTTGATAGTCATAAATATGCCCAGTTTATACTCAGATTGATCATAATTTTTCCATGAGTCTCATGGCGTGGTCAGTTTTCTGATATGAGCAGTGGATTTTCCATAGGGAAAATGTTGATGGTGGAACCTTGATGCAAGAATTTGTAGGGAATCATTTAGACTCCATGAGGCCCAAAATTGACAGTTTCCAAACCATATCAACTTTATACTCATTTGACTAAATTTTTGACAAGGAAGGCAATGTCAAGGTTAGTTTCTTCATTTGAGCCACTGATTTTCAGCCAACCCTCAGAAGATAATATTAAAGGAATCTATGATATTCTCGGGGATCCCAAATTTAATTGAGTTAGAAAGGGGTCACATTTATATCAGGTTTCACATTTTTTCACGAGGAAAACAATGGTGCATGTTGTTTCTTCGTTCGAGTAGTCAATTTTCAGGCCATACCCATACTTATAGTTATAAGGTGCATTATTGATATGTTTTCATTTGATTTTTGTTGAGATGATGATTTTAATTTGGGATACATGTGTGCCACTATGTGAGAGGATCATTGTATGCCACTTTATGTGAGAGATTTTTATTTTGTCATGTTGAAGGAGAAATTTTATGAGTGAGGGTTCTTATATAAGAACGTCTCATGGGAGATACATACCACTCTCGTTAAGGGTGTTCATCCTTGTATTGACAAATATTGCATCATGTGCTCATTGTCTTCTCGCAACATCTAATGAAATTACCTCCCCACTCTTGACACTGGGCCTAGAGACGTATCCCACACTGGGTGAACTCTATTATCATATTTGTTTATGGTTGTCCATGATTATTGCTTATTGTTTCATGTTCATGGTTTGATGAAGTTGTTCAGAATATGAATTTATCAAGCTTTCACAAGGACATGTAAGTGTCAATAAAATGTCCTGTATAATGGGGATTTTTATTTGAAATAATTCAAAAAAAATTCGCAGATCAAACAGTATTAGAGTAGTCTGACCTTTTTGCCAAGGACTGTGAATTGAGGGTGTAACAATAAGGGAAATGGAGAACAACCAAGATCTCTACAAGATGGAAAACATGGTAGATATATTGCTTTCAAATTATGAGGCGAAAATGGAAAAGGAGGAACAAGAGAAAGAGAGAGCAGAGGACAATGTTCCATCTCCATATTCAGGTGAATATTCTTCTTCTTCATCTTCTCATCATTCAAATGAAGATATCAATTAAAGAATTCAAGAAGAGAATGCTGAATTTAGGAGACATCCACAAGAAGCAGAATAGGAGAAGAAAAAATTGCAACTTCAATTATGAGCCATGGAAGAGGCCTTGGAAATTTTGAAGTGCAATGAAGGCTTAACAAAGGCATCATCACCTGATTGAGAATCAACAATTGAGGTAAACAATGTTGGTTTTTATTCAATTTCATTTTCACATGATGTTATTTTTTTTGGAAGCATTGATGTACCCATTTCAGGAACCGACATGAGACTCCTTACCGGGATGGGTATAAAGGAGGAGGGCTTGGTGTTAATTTCCAAGGAATTTCTCAACCATTGGAGGTTGTAAGAAGGCCTTAATTTTCAGGATTGGGATACATTGAAGGAGAATTTTCAAAGTTAACAGAAACATCAAAGCCATTGCCGAAACCATCAAGGAAAGAGGATGTTGAAAACACATCATGATCTTCCTGTGACTGTGATCATTGCATAGGAAGAACTAAGGCACACTATTCTTGTGAGGCTTGCACCAAAGACAACCAAGAAAGGTATAAGAGGTCTTTTTATGCTAATGTTCCTCTCGATTAAAGGTATATTGATAATGATGGACAAAATTTATGGCATAAAATACCATCTACTTTTTGTGGAATTATAACCATTTTGTCTCCAAGTATTGGAAAAGAATGGAAGCAATGAAGAGGACAAGACATGAAGGTACTTATCCACATCAAAAAAAGAAGAAGGTCGGGATAGTATGGAGGAACAATAATTTTTGCAGCCTTTGTAATAAGCATGGACAACATAGAGTCACATGTTGGGATCTCCATCAAGAGCAATGACTAAAGGAAGAACATAAATAAATTGTGAATAACGAGTCAATGAATTTGATCAACAAGAGAAATAAATATGGGAAAAATACCCATTAACCTGGTTGGGTAAGAAATGGGGATTATGTTGCGAAATAATTGTAAAAGTGGTGAATTATCTTCCATCACTCATCAAAGAAGAATTGTATTTCAGCATTTTAGTTGATATATGGGCTATTGGTTTCTATTATGATTATTATGTAAACTTTACCAATGTGTGTGCTATAAACCCTCAACCAGTATGGGTTTTTCTTGGGTCATTTATGGACTTCTAAAGGAACATGTATTTTGAAAATAATTTATTGTAGGTTTGCATAGGATGCATGTGTTCGTTCATCACATATGGATCCAAAGTACAAAGGTGAAGGATAATGAGGTGTGGCCTGTTAAGGAATGTTTTTTGCATAGAAGGGAGTAAAATAGATTATAGATTGTGTTCTTTCTTTGGGAGGACCAAAATCTCTTCAGTGGGGAGGAATGATCCAGGGGGCTCTGGAAATACATAAAACTCAAATTATTCAGATTTCATCAAAAAATTGGATAAGAATGTAGAAATTTTTATCATGATTCCAATAACACAAACGACACTCAAATATGACTTCATATGTTCAAGATATTCGCAATCAAAGTTTTTTTCAGCTTGGCCCCACTAACTAAATTTAGCAGAGTGATATCTAAATTTGGAGGATCCCTAAATATGTAGGTCTGACTAAATTTGGCAGCTAATAATGGAGTGACAATTTGCTAATTTGCAGTGGATGGAACTAAAGAATTTTTCGATTCTTTAAATTGTCTAGTGACCCTAAAAATTCGTCGATAGGTTTTTGAATATTATTATATCAAATAAAATAAAATTAAAATTGGGTTGGGAGGTGACCAAACCCTCCAACCCCGGGTTCAATATATATATATATATATATTTGTGTGTGTGTGTGTGTTAAATAGGGGTGGGATGCCATTGGCAAACTCATCACCCAACGTCTGTAATATGTTAAACATGGTCGGAAAGGATTGAACACGCCCAACCAGATAGGATAGCTCACCCAACGGGAGGACCCTCCAAATAATACTAATGAAAAGAACATTAAAAAAAAGTGGGTCAAGATTTTTTTAACCCTCGACCCCTCACCACCAAGAGAACCCACTTGCCACTACTTAGAATGCACTATATGGCACTTCATTGATATGCCCACCCATAAAATTATATATAAGCCTGACATTTCCCATTCAATTGGAAGAGAAGAACCGAGAGCCAGGAATGGGAATGATAACCAAGGTTGAAGGTGAAGTGGAACCTTTAATGAACACGTAGAACAAGGAGGGTGGAACCATGAGCTAGAGAATCTTTGGGAATATTTTTGACCCCCTTGGAGCTAAATTTTGATAGTGTTAGAAATATGCCAAGTTTATATTCAGATTGATCATAATTTCACCTGGGGTCTAATGGCATGGTTGGTTTTTTGATATGAGTAGGGGATTTTCTATAAGAAGAATGTTGAGGGAAAAACATTGAATGTGGAACCTTGATGCAAGAAATCATATGGAATCTTTTAGATTCCATGAGGCCCAAAATTAACAGTATCAAACCCAAGCCAAATTTATACTCATTTGAATCTATTTTTCATAAGGAACATGATGGTGCAATAATTTTTATTCATTTGCATCACCAATTTTCAGTCAACCCTCAAAAGAGAATCTTTGAGATTTCCGGGGAGCTCGAATTTAATTGAGTCAGAAATGGGTTCAGTTTATACTCAATGTTTTCTTAGTTTTTCATAGGGAACACAATGACACATGGTGTTTCTTCATCCGAGTAGCCAATTTTTAGGCCAAAAAAAAAATTGGAGGTATAAGGTGCATTATTTCCATGTGTTCATTTGATTTTTGGTGAGATGATGATTTGAATTTGAGATACATGTATGAAACTATGTGACAACGTCATTGTATGCCAGTTTATGTGAGAGATTTCTATTTTTTCATGATGAAGGAGAACTTTTATGACCGAGAGTTCTTATAGAAGAACGTCTCATGGGAGATATATGCCACTCATTTTAAGGCGGTTCATCCTTGTATTAACAAAGATTTCATCATGTAATCATCATCTTATTACTGATGAAGTAACCTTCCCACTCTTGACACCGAGCCCGGGGACGTAGCTCACACTGGGTGAACCCTGTTATCATATCATGTGTTTATGGTTTTCCATGATTATTGCTTCTTGTTCCATGTTGATGGTTTTCTAAATTTTTTTAGAATATGCATTTATTATGATTTCAAAAGCAAATGTAAGTGTCAGTAAAATATCTTGTATGATGGTGATTTTTGTTTGAAAGAATTCACGAAAATTTCCTGAATCATTCACAAAACCATTTGATTTAAATATCAATTTTAGCAACATAAATTATATAATATATACGAGGTATCAAAGTTCCTCTAGATCTCTCCACATGGAATGAATCATATTTTTTGTATGGATGTCATTGACTCATAAAAATATTGCATATTTACCACAATGTCCTTTCAAACTCTCAACAAATTATAATTGATACAAAACAATATTAATTTTATGCAAGATCCTTATTTATGCACAATGATCTGAAAGTATAATTAAAAATCAAAATTGCATCGCAAAAAAATCGAAACGAACATAATAAAACGATAATGGGAATCCATACATAACATAAAAGAAACAAACAAAATGAAAGAAAGGGAAATATCTAAAAGTGGGGGTTGCAATCCAAATGTTGCTATTGAAAAACTAATTTCATATCTTGGCCATTCACAGGAAGGGAATCAATCTTCTCGTCTAAGGATTATAAATGATAATTATGTAGGAAAATATTTTCTTGAACTTGATACAAACTGATCCACAAGGATTTGAACTTAGTATGTTTTCCCTTATGCTCACAGGTTTTGTCTCACTTTAAGACAAGGTCTCCCATGCTAAACTCTTTATCTCCCACATAATTCTTGTTGAGCCATATTTTAATGCACTTTTGACGAGCGAAACATTTATGACGAGTTTTCTACCTCCCTTCCTCTACCTTTAGGAGGACATCAATCCTACTTTGAATAATCAAGAAAGGCTTATATAAAACCTCCTCCCACATTTACCCGCTTAACAAGATCTCTAGGGTAAACATGAGCTGAGTGTCACTATAATATGACCTAATTTCCAATTTCTAGTTATGGAAGTGGAACCTAGAAAC
Organism: Pinus albicaulis; assembly: GCA_034641835.2. NCBI lineage: Eukaryota > Viridiplantae > Streptophyta > Pinopsida > Pinales > Pinaceae > Pinus > Pinus albicaulis. The sequence goes on from CM076572.1 coordinate 1,041,287,344, forward strand.
GGGAAGAAAAAAGATATCCCTTAGATATTACCAGTGATTCAGGAGCCTACCAACCACCCCAAGTGATCAATCCATGAGTTTGAACTCTTTTTCACTAGGTTTACTCCCCAACTCCACCCATAACACTTTTTTCACACAGTTATGAGGCTCCAACCACACCCATAAGCTTGTATGCATGTGGTTATGACCTAAAATTCCCTATTCTGTGCATGTTGTTCTGAGGCTCCAATCACACCCATAAGCATTCTTGCATGCAGTTATGACCCCAAATCCCTTGTTTTGTGCATGATGTCCTGAAATCTATGGCACTTTTTCAGGTTAGCCTTCAAAAAACTACCAAGAAGTTCTTGTGACTTTCCAAAATCATGCCAATGCTAATAAAAATGCTAAAAAATCAAATTTTGAGCAATATATTGACCTAGACATGCCTAATGAAAGATAGACATTTCATGAAACAAATAGTAAACATATAATAATCACCAAGAAGACACTATGCCTTCTTAAGCTAGCTGAAACAACACTTGTTAGTCCATTTATTCATCATTCATTCAATAAATTATCAAATCATGAACAAGAGCCATAGCTAGAGCATATCATAAAACCAAACATACAACCAAAATAAAAACTATTAAAAACCAACCATAATTTCACCATAATAACTAGTATAGGTGCTCGTATATCACAATATGAAAATAGCTCATATTAACATATTAAAATTCCATCTAAGTCAGGGAATTCCAGGTACCACCTAACCATAGATTGGGCTGAACCAAATCTCTCTTTCATTTAATTTTCCTTGCACCATATTCGAATCATGAAGTGGCATCATAAGGGTCAAACCAAAATAAAACCAACCAGGGATTCCATAGGCCAAACCACCTTAACCATCAAGCAAAATGATTTCACCTATACTTTCTAGAAATCACTAATATAAACCAAATTCATCTCTACCCAAGATTTCTAGGGCACCACAGACTAGTACCTCAACCTACAACCTCTAGGTAACCCAAGCTGTTACAGGGTTCCATAAATATCCCATATCAACCCAAATCTTCCAGGTAACCCAAGTTGTTTCAGGGATACAAATAATTTTTCCCAACCCACAACCATAGGAAATATTGGAACCAAATAAAAATAAAATGGGAAACACGCTACATCATGAATATCTAGGAAATGGAAAGGCAAGGTTGAAACCTTTGTCAATCTAGGAAAATATCCATGCCAATGAAGATACATAAAAAAGGAACCACATGCATATACCACACTTCTAAATACCAACAAGGATATCACACCTGTAACGTGTTACCTGCAGAGTAAGGTTTCTATAGTTGTTGATCTAACTATCTCCTTGTGCTACCTTGCTTTCCTTTTCTTTCCCTTTCCATTCTTTCTTGTCTTCTTCCAAATCCAAGTGAATGCTATGGTTCTCCAAGAATACTCTAAGTTTGCAAGAACATGAGAGTGTGAAAGGAAAGAACCAAAACTAAACTCACTAAATATGTGAACTATTTTCCTGACACATTTTTATCATTGATATCTCATTTTTCTTGATTTTTCATTTAATTTACCTTGCATGCAAGTTTGTGTCTCTTCACCTTACTGTTATCCTATTTTAATTTATTTTCGTAATTAAATTCCATTTATTTCATCTTTTCCCTTGCCAATTTCCACAACCATTATTAAACCACAAGTGATGCCCACTTTTAATGTTTTCCCACCATTCATCTAGGAATATGTGTCCCATGACCTTGGTCTTATTTTATTTACATGAAAAATAAACAAGGGCTTGTTACAACCTAGCTCGAGATTCCTAAGATAATTGTAAGGATGCTAGGTGGAGATTTAGTGGCATGATTGCTTCTCTGCCATAAACGAGGAAATAAGTAGAAATACCCATATAAGGTTTTGGGGTAATTTGATTAGCCCAAATAGAATTTATCAAAGCATTATGCTAGTTTATTTGTTGACTCATTATTGATTTCTTTATAATGCATATTAACTTTTTATTAAAGGATTCAACTAAACCATTTCCTTGATGGTAATAATTCGAAAAATGGTTCAATACAATACCATTTTATAATCCAAAATTATATAATCTTAACGATGCAAAATATGTTTCATTGTAAAAAAAAAAAAAGTGAGGTAGGTACACTGAACATGACAATGATTTTCTAATTAAGAAAATGGATCACTTATTGATCATTCACTTTCCTTAGTGGCACAACGTACACCCACCACGTGAAATAATCTATGGCTGTTAGAATATATTGACATTTCTTTGACGAATGGGGAATAATTTCTCCAATGAAATCAAAACCCCACTATTGGAAATTTTCTTTAGTTGTGATATGCTGCAGTTGAGCGTCTGATCTTACTTCTCGTGTAGTGCACTTTTGAAAAAATGCACATTTGCATGCATATGCATGAGCATCTTTGAATAATTTTGGCTAATAATATCCTACTCACATTAGCTTATGCACTGTTGTATATTTAACATAGTTTCAACAAATTGGTCTGTCATGTAATTATTTAAAAGATTTATTTGATTTAGGAGACTCTAAGCACTTCAACTAAACATCTAATTATGATATTTTCTGAAAAGTATGCCACATAATATATGATATGATAAATCTTTTAGCCAAATGACCCTCTTTTTTTGTTGACAAATGAGAAGGAAGAGGTCTTTGTTACAAGCATTGTTGAATTTATGCATATCCGAATGATGGTGTATTCAGTGAGACAATAGAATCAATATTATACATCTTGATTTCCTTCTCCCACCCTGAAATATATTCTTCATGTGGATTTTTTTCTTTAGTAACAAGCTTACAGAGACCATGGCTTCTAACTGTATGAGTTACTTTAAATTCTAAGTTGTATTCTTTCAAATAGGTCATCCAGTTAGCCCTTTTTTCTCCTAATTATTGATGCACAAACAAAGATATAACTATTGAATGGGTAAAAAATACTATGACATGATTCTTGATAATATAAAGCCTGAAATGATTTACCGTTTTATAGATTGCATAAGGTTATTTTTCCATATTTGGGTAATTTAGTTATGATCCTTGTAAGCCCGCACTCATGTATGGAATTGGATGCTCATTCCCTTGATAATCCTTTTGAGTTAGGATGGATGCCAATGAGGAGTTTGAGGTGAAAATATAAGGCATGAAATATTTCTCAAAGTTTGAGAGAAAAAGTGTTGGAGCTTCAACTATCGCTTTCTTTATTTTGGAAAAATATTCTTTTTTATTTCTGGTTCCATTTATTTATTGCATCCTTCTTTACCATGTCTTTTAGTGGTTTATCAATATATGCATAGTCTAAAATAAATTACCCGAGAAAATTGATCTTTCCAAGGAAGGATTGCATAGCATTCTTACCAATAGGATAAGGGATCTGAGTAATAGTCTTGAAATGTTCTCCATCAACTTTAATGCTACTTTTCTCAATTATGCTTCTTAAGAATTTTTCTTCGGACACAACAAAAATGGTTTTCTTTGGATTTAGCGATATCACATGTTTCTTGCACCATTTGAAAATTTTATTTAAGTGATGTAGGTGATTAGATCCTTTATTTTAGAAGACTTAACACCATCAAAATAAACTACTACGCTTCAACCGATCAACCTTTTGAATTCAATATCCATTTCTCGCTAAAAAGTTGCTCCTACATTAATTAGTCTAAATGACATGCGTTTAAAAGAAAATTTACCCCATTTAGTCTTGAATTTAGTCATGAGTATATCGAGTTCTACTACTAATGCTTGGTTATATCCAGAAAAATGTTCTATATTGAAAACATCTTAGCACCAGAGATTGTTTGGATTATTTTCTCCATTGACGGAACTAGATAGTTATATTTATCTAAAGCTTTGTTGAGATTACAAAAATCCACACATAACCGAATTTCCATAGATTTATTCCTTACGGAGACTAAATAAGGACCCAAGTTGAATGCCTAAATTAAAAAATAAACTGGGAATCCAACAACTTCTTTAACTCCTTTTGTATTAAGGGTTCAAGCATTAGATGTACCTTTCTTAAATTTTGTTGAAAAGGCTTGGCCCTTTCCTTGATTGAAATTCCATGTTGGATGATCTCTGTATCATAGGTATTTATATATTCATAGGTCCATGCAAACACATCTCTATATTTCTTGAATAATTGAATAAACAAACATGGTTCTTTTGGAGAACAACACTTACCAAGATTAACATACTTTGGGTCTTCATCTACGGTTAGATTGATTTGTTCATGTGATAAGGTTGAAATTTGGATCTTCGTATTAGGGGGTCCTTTAAACTGATTATGCAGATCCAAGAGTTTCTCTAATGAAAAGACACCCTCAGGCATTGGATTTCCATCATGTGCATTAGCATTTTCTTGTAAATTTCTATCATGCTCGTCTTAATCAATGGATGTGTCTTTAAATATATCTACATTCACAAGAAAATCCATAATTTTTTAATCATTCTTAACCACATGAAAGTTAGTTACATTGTCAAGGATGGAAGGCTTATAACTTTATTTCTCTTGAAAAACCATCCCTAAGGGGTGTAAACCTAGCGGTTGCATTCCCTAGAGTAATAGTTTCATGATTACTTATTCTTGGTACCAATTTAATAGAAAAGGTTTTAAATGCATAAATTAGTCTGTATAATTCCTACTAGAAGTTCTTAACATTAGGTGAAACACAATGAATGGTATTGCGTACCCGTCTAGTAATAATCTCAGAATCACCTATTACCTTTAAATCTTCTAAGTCGAGTTTAATAGATTTATTCAATCCAATAATCAAAGGCTCGTATTTCCTAGTGTTGTTGGTGAATTCGAACTCTAAACAAGAAGAAATCATATATTTGTTCTTCTCAAGGTCAACCAAGATACAACTTGCTCTAGATCCATCCTACATATTCGATCCATCATAATATTGATTCCAAAGGTTAGTATTGACATGGTTTGTATATACACTAAATATATTTACATCTATGATACATGAGTCATTTTCATCAACTGGAGGACAAGGAAGGATTTCCAATAGTGTGTCTAAAGGGACTGTCAATGGCAGTGCATGATAGCATTTAAAGTTTGATTCTAGAAAGAAATTTCTTTATACTTTTTATGAAACACTAATAGGTTTGTTGGGTGCTTCTAGATCTGTGACTGTGTACTTCATGTGAAGTTGACTATTCACCCTGATCTGGTTATTATTCCTCTTATACATTAGCCATAAATGATACAAGTTTGAGGTGAATTATCCTTGTAGGTTACTAGACCAATATCTACTAAAATCAACCAATATGCTTCAGGAATGCCTACAACCACTATATCAATACATTGATGACCTTGAGAGTTAGAAGATAATCTAATCAATAAATCCTTAAGTTCCTTAACTAATTGAACTTAATACCTATCGAGATGTATGATCTTAGTATCCAAATTTTCTAGTTTAGCATTGATATTTTTATATATTGATAAAGGAATGACATTTGTAGATGCTCCAGAATCGGCAAGAAAATTATGAACATTGTAATTAAAGATCTCAAATGTCAATGAAAATGGGAACACAATAGATTTTGAATTAAAATTTGTTGCATTCATAAAGGATTCAAGATTCACTGTGGATTTAGAATTACTAGATGATGAAGCCTTGGAATAATAAGTTGCTTTAGTTGTCAAAGGTGCTGATGCAAAAGTCTTGACAATAAATTATCTTTGGCTAGACAACTTGGTTAACTCATATAGTGATATGTTAGATCAAGCGTTATTCAAATATGCAATAATGTTGTAATCAACGTCACTTGATACATTCTCCTCTTTAGATGGCTGAGTTGAAGTTGTTGCTAGAGAGGAATTATCTACAACTTCAGGTGTATTAGATTTAATTTTGACATTTTCTGAAGTACTCTTTGGAGCTTAAGAAATTGAATATTTAGAACTTGAATTTTGAGTAGGATTATTAGGGGGAATGTTAGGTTCCTATAATGGTAGTGTAGCCCCCTTATTTTTATTGTTATTGTAGCCCCATTATTATTATTGTTTTTCTCATGTAGCCCCCATTTTTTTATTTTAGTGCCCCATAGAAGCCAAATATTGTTATTTCCATGCCCTTACATTATTATTGTTATGTAGGCTTTGATTATATTGTGACCTCTTAGACTCATATATATACCAAGGAGGCCTTTTCATTTGTATCATCCAATAATTGTTCATTTATGTGATGTAAAGGATGTTTCCCCCTCGAAGAGACTAATTTTTGATTCATTGATCTATTTTTTCTTCTTTTTTTTATTTGGTTGCATAACATTTGGTATCAGAGCTTTAGATTCTAGAGATTAACTGCTTCAAACATGTAATCTTGGAATTATATATATATATATATATATATATATATATATATATATATATATATATATATATATATATATATATATATATATATATATATATATATATATATATATATATATATATATATATATATATATAGATATATATTACGAGGCCTTAAATGTTGAAAATTTGACCATGTGAATTCAAAATCTTGGTTAACTTCTTGTAACAATTTCAAATCTTGTTTCACTATATTTTCGGAGATATGGTCCGAAGAAGTTAGGATTTATGCATGCTCCAAAGTTCAATCTCAACCAAGTTACCAAGGCAAAATCATCATAACTTTATCTCTGAGCATCAAATTTGAATTTCATAAAAAGTTGCCAAAAGTGCATGAACTTTACTTTCTCTTGTATCAATTTCACGGTTGAATGGTGAAAACGAGACACATAAAATCCCATACAAGTTTTCTCTCTTGAACCAGTCCATCATCATTCCATCGTGGGATATTTAGTATATATTTATCTTTAAGAATACAATATTAGTCTGAATTGTGGCATTAGAAATAAGACTTATAGGGCTACCAAAAGATGGAATTTTAGACCTTGGTAGGCATAAATTACATAGATACAACAATGTCAAAATCAAGCTCCTAGAAGAAAGGAAAAAGTGTGTATATTTTTTAAAATTTTGCATAATTTGTTTTTGAAAAATCAGGTTGAAGGATTCAAATGGTATAGTGAAGCATATATATCATTATTTGATTCCAAAATTCCTCGAAATAAAAAATTGATACATCTACTAAGAAACTAGAAAGATATATTATGACACATGAAGAAGAGGAAGAAATGCAACATGATATATCAAAATTACAATACCAAGTGCAAAAAATTTCATTCTCACAAAGAGTAACAAAAAATGATATGGAGGCTAAGATGGATGGTTTATAAGAAAAAATGAAAGGCAACATCGAAGTTTTAAAGGAAAATTTAAAAGTAGATATGGAAGTTAGGATGGATGGTATGAAGAATGGTTTAAAATCAGCCATGGAAGGTTTGAAGGAATGTTTGACAAAGTTGTTACATGAAATTCTCCCTAATGGTGACAAGGTAATCCAAGAAAATCAGGAAGAAGATAAAATGAATACAAAATATGATTTTAGAGACTCCAACATTGGGTTTAATACCCACCACATTCCAAAGATATTTATGAGGAAGTTTGATGGCAAGGATCTCATAACATGGATACTATAGATGGAGAAATTATTTGATATACATGATGTGTCACACACACACAAAAGGTATGCATTACATCTTTATATTTATAAAAAAATAAGCTTGTGTGTTATGAGTGGATTTGTTCTCATAAATAAATTGTCACTTGGACAATTTTTATGGAAGAATTAGTAGCACATTATGAGGATACAAAGAGAAATAACTTCTTTAGCCAATAGATAAATATCAAACACAAGGGTTCAATTGTGGAGCACATTGAGGACATCCAAAGATTGAATATCAAGGTAAATTATATTCCAGTGGAGCATATGATTGATGTATTCATAGGGACTTTAAAGGATAACATCCAACATGAGGTTTGCCTTTGGGAACCTAATTAATTGGAGAATCCATTTAAGGTGGCATGAAAAGTTGAAAGAAAAATTATCGAAACAGTAAGTCTATCACTCACAACTATAAATATGGAAATGTTGCTGCTCCTATCCTCCCACAAACTATCAGGCTAACACCACAAAAAATAGAGGAAAAAATAGCAAAATGGATATGTTAATGTTGTGATAGAAAATACACTAAGGGTCATAAGTGTGCTAAGAAAATATTATTTTACATATATTATGAAGAGGAGGAAGAAAAGGAAATAGAAACATCAAAATAAGAGGATATACACTAAGAAACAAAACCATAGAAAGAATAAATGAATCTGACCTTATGTTGTAATGCATTGGCATGAATTACCACTCAACTCTCAAGATATAAGTATATATCATGAAAAAAAGTAACACTGCTAATTGATTTTGGTAGTACCCACAATATTATTCATTGTAAGGTAACTAAGGAATTGAATTTATTTCTATATATAACACGAGAGTGTCAAGTGATGGTTGCAAATGGAGGAAATATAAATTTCTCAGGGACGTGTGATAATATCAATATAACCATGGGAGAATATGTATTTAATATTCCAATCCTTTCCATTCCAATGGGTGATGATGATGTTGTATTAGGAGTCCAATGGTTACAATCTTTGGGTATGATAGATCTTAATTTTCAAGAAAATTTTCTTGGAAGTAAAGGAAATTGAATTAAGAGGCATTGTAGGGAAACCAAGGAAGATAATCAACCCTAATGGCATGAAAAATATTTTGAAGAAATAAAAACAAGGCATAATTGTGCAATTATGCTCACTATATATTCAAACATTGAAATAATATGTTTCTTGAGATCCCCAAAGAATATCTGGGACAATCATTCCAAGGTAATTTAGATTCCCAAAGGCCTTCCACCTATTCATGATCATGATCATGCTATTCACTTCATTGGAGAAATAATTCCTCCAAAAATTAGACCATACATATATCGTTATGCCCAAAAGAGTGAAATTGAACGTATGGTTGCATAAATGATAGAGGCATGTATCATTCAACCTAGCCAATGTTCGTTCTCTACTCTAACATTATTGGTGCATAAAAATGATGGATCATGGTGTCTTTTTCAGTATTATAGGGAGCTCAACAAGCTCACTATTAAAGATAAATTTCCCATTCATGTCATTGATAAATTGTTGGCTGAATTGCATGGAGAAATTTACTTCACCAAGTTGGATCCTCATTCAGGATATTATCAATTAGAATTAAGACTAAATAAATTCTGAAAACAACATTTATAACTCATGAAGGTCATTACGAACTTTCGGCCATGCCTTTTGTCCTTAATAATGCAACTTCCACATTTCAAGGTTTGATGAATTCCATTTTCAAACCCTTCCTTAGAAAATTTGGGAGGATCATGTTGAACATGTTGATAGGGTGCTCAAACTATTGGAGGAGAAACAATTGTATGCAAAAACCTCCAAATTTTTCTTTGGGGTAGAAGAAGTGGAATATTTGGGTCATATTGTATTTCATGATGGTGTTAAGGTAGATCCTAACAAAATCAAAGCCATCAAGGAGTGGAAAATTCCCAAAATCCTAAAGCGTCTTCAAGGATTTATTGGGTTGACAGGGTATTATCACAAGTTTGCTAATAATTATGAGAAAATAACAACATCTCTAACAACATTACTGAAGAAATATGCTTTTTTTGGGACTCGAGAATCAACTGAGTCCTTTGAACATCTTAAAGATGCAATATCCAAATTTTTGATTTTAGCTACTCTAGACTTCACAAAAACATTTATGGTGGAATGTGATGCCTTAGGAAATGGAACTAGTGCTATTTTAATGCAGGAAGGAATAGCCATTGCTTTTGAAATCTGTCCAATCAAAGGAAAGTGTTTACAAAAACCTATTTATGACAAGGAAATTTTGTCAAAACTACATGCCCTGAAGCAATGGCACCCTTACCTAATGGGAAGATAATTCAAGTTAAAAATAGATCATGATAGTATTAAATACTTTCTGGAACAAATATTAACTTAATAAGAGCAAAAAAAAAATGGGTCACTAAGATGTTGGGTTATTAATTTGAAATCATCTACAAAAACGAGAAGCAAAATGTTGTTACAGATGCAGTCTCAAGAAGGGATGAGGATGTGGAATCATTTATCTATGCCATTTTGATTATCAAACCTGAATGGATAACTGAAGAAAGGGAGGAATGGAAGAATGACAAAGAGTTGTGGACACTCATTCAAAAGTTGCAACAATACCTTAGTAAATTAGATTCATTTATTTGGAAAAATGACTCATTATGGTACAAATATCACTTATATGTATGTAATAATTCTCAACTAAAACAAAATATTATTTTCAAATTTCACACCTCTCGTTTAGAAGGGCACTAAATTTTTTTAAAAACATACCATAGAGTCAAGAAGGAATTTTTTTGGTATGGAATTAAATTTGATATTCAAAATTTTGTGGCAGAATATCTGGTTTGCGAACAAAATAAAGTTGAAACAATTAAGACACCGGGCTTGATACAACCTTTATCCATTGCAACTCAGCATTGGGAGGAGGTATCAATCGATTTTATCATAGGTTTACCCAAGTCTGAAGCAACAAGTGTCATCATGGTCATAGTTGATAGACTTACCAAGTATGCAAACTTTTGTGCATATCTCATTCTTTTAAACAATTGTTATTGCATTTATAGAAACAATTTTAAAGCTACATGGAAACCCAAAGTTTATTGTAAGTGACAAAGATCCCATTTTCACTAGAAATTTTTGGACCAAATTATTTTCTTGTCTTGGTACACAATTAGCTCATAGCTCATCTTATCATCCTCAATTTGACATGCAAATTAAGATACTTAACAAATGTTTGTAAGGACATCTTTATTTTTTTGCATCAGATAAACAAATTCAAGAGGCTACCTATGGTTGAATGGAAGTATAACAATTCCTTCCATACTACAGCAAAAATGACCCTGTTTATGGCACTTTATGGATATCATCCACCATCCATCACATCATCTTTAAGAGAAAATTCTAAGGTTAAAGTAGTGGAAGTTCACATCAAGTATCAACAACAAGTTATCCAACTCTTAGAGGATAACCTCACTCTAGCGCAAAATAAAATGAAACATCAAGCATATCAACATCCCAGTGAAATAAGTTTTAATGTAGGAAACTGGGCTTTTTTATGGCTAAAACATACGAACAAATGTCCCTCAAGCAAGCTAAGAAGGACAATAAATTATCAACCAATTAATATGGTCCTTACAAGGTGTTGAAAAATATTGGTACTATGGCATACAAATTGGAGATGCGTACATCTTCCTTAGTACACCCAATTTTCCATGTTTCATACTCAAAGAAGGTTATTAGTGACAGGTTCCCAGTTCAAATAATATTTTCAGAACTTGACGAGGAAGAAAAAATAATATTGGAGCCTGAAGCAGTCATGGAAAATAGAAATCAATGCCTACACAATTGATCAATTTTAAAGTATCTCATTAAGTGGGAAAACTTACCTGTTAAGTATTCCACATGGGAGGATGATAATTTTATACAGAAGCATCCAAAACTACTCAAATGTTGAGGACAATACTTTTGTGAAGGAGAGGGGCATGTTAGGTTACTATAATACTAGTGTAGCCCCCTTATTGTTATTTTTAGTGTAGCCCCCTTATTGTTAATGTTGTTCTCATGTAGTCCCCATATTGTTAATTTTGTGCCCCATAGAAGCCCATTGTTGTTATTGTTGTGCCCTTGAATTATTATTTTTATGTAGGATATGTTTATAATGTGACCTCTTAGACTCCTATATACACCAAGGAGGTATTGTAATTTTTATCATCCAAGAATTGTTCATTTATGTAATGTAAAGGAGGTTTCCCCCTTGAAGAGGCTAATTTTCAAGTCATTGATCTATATTTTGTTTTGTTTTGTGATATAGTTGCATAATAGGGAAGCATTATGCTTAGAAATGTCTTCCTTTATTGTCTGCATTAGGCTTTGATATTTTTCCTTTACTCAAATTATATATCTTAGTTGGTTGAGCAGGAGGAGTTTCACCAAGTGAAGATTCACCGACTGCATGGGATTCACTTTCTATGACCAGGTTCAGCATGAATATGGATTCTCCAACATTTTCATTGTATTCAAGTGGGGTAGCTTCATCTTCTTCTTTTAACTGATCAGGTTGTTCTTCTAGGATTTGATCAACACAAACTTTATTTAAATTTTTTGTCATGTTATGTAGCCATTATAGACATGTTTTTTGAGAGTGGTCTGCTTGATGGAATGTATAATAATTATCCATACCCACTTCCTCGACATTAAGAACTACATTGGAGATTTGATCTGATTTAGCTAGCTACTTATTCTTCTTCTTGAATTTTTTTTTGAAGGATTCACTAATAGAAGAACTCTCACTATTTTTCCTCTTGAGATCAAATACTTCATTAGTACTAATGATAAATACTTCATTAGTACCACTGTCACTTTTGATAAATATAGTAATGATAAAATTGTGAAATTCTTATAAATAATGTGCATAAAACACTGCTACAAACAAAATAAATGACATGAAATTTTACAAGAACAATGTTAGCATTACTCTAATAAAGATACATGTGAAAGAGAGAGATTCATTGATTGATTGAAAATAATTTACAACCAAAAGCAATCATTAAAATATAAATGGCATACAATTTCAAATAAGATTTTTGTTATAGATAACAAAATAGTTCATTTTCCTTAACACATATGAATTTAAACACATACCATCAACTATTACAAGAAGTAGGGAAAATTTCAAGGATGGAAATTTATCTTAAATTTTAGAAACATTGCTAAATCTTACGAGTCCCTAATATGTAGACTGTAAAATTTTTGGTGATATTTTTTTAAATATATCCAAATTCCTAAGGACTTTATATAGTCTCTATAAAATTTTGGCAATTTTTAGGATAACGAAATTTTTTACTATAAAATTTGGGCGAACCACTTTAAAAAAAAAATTAAACTGGCGAATCTTTTTTTTGGAAAAACCACGGAAAATTAGCCCACCTACGAATATTAGCCCCTAAAATTTTCCTTGACAAGAAGAGTCTCACAATTCTTTATGATATACGTGTGAAATAACTACCTGTCTCAAAGAGCTTCTGAATATTAAGTAGAAGTGTCGAAATTCACAATTATAAGAAGCACTCACTTGATCCAATAGTGGAGCATTAAAGCTACTACTTTCTTTCTTAGAATAATAACAAGCTCTTTAAAATACACTTACAATAGAAACCAAAGCTAAAATTCCCTTTGCTTTAGCCATGAAGATGTATTTGGAGGTGATATTTCACCTCCCCCTATGACTTTTGGACTTCCATCATGAACCTTCAACATCTATATGAAATTTTTCCTTCTATGTGTCTTTTCATTTTATTTTCTCTTTTCTAATTACAAAAATTACCATTTACAAAATTATAACCAAAATTATGAAAAAAATACATTCATGTAAGAATTTCTGTGATAGGCATCTATAGTACTTCGAATGAAGCTCTTTAGCAACATACTTGTACCATTACTTATACTCAACAACAACGTTCTTCACCTTCTGTTCTAAATCTTGGTGATACCTTATCTTGCACTCTAAAGCATCTAGTAATAATGTCTTTGAATACACTTGCAACTTGTTTCAAAGCATTTTCAATTTGGAATGCAACTTGGCAGGCTCCGCAACATATCGAATAATGGATTCCTTGTCACTTCCAAGTCTTCTTGAACAACTTCATGATTTTTGATATCCAATTATTTTCGCATTTCTCATTTCATTTCTTATTTTGGTGCTACTTCTCTCGGTGTGCTGATAAAAGGTATCTCGTGTATTCTGACCAAGGCCTTTAATCCACTGTGTAAATTTAGATAGGATGATATTGTGTTAACTATGATGCTTCTTAGTTGTTCATCTAATTTCACTAACATTCTCATTTCCACCTTATATCACTCAACCTATATCTTTCCCTTATCATGTAGCTCTATGGGTGCATTGGGGTACTTTTTACTCCATTATTGAATGAAATCTACTGTCAAGAGAGAAATTCGTAGTAACTTTCTTCTTTCTTGTAACTCATTTTGTATCTCAATTAGAGGTCATGCTAGCTTATTTAGTTTTATCATCTCATAATATACCTATTTTATAATTTCCTCCAACTCTTTTGGCTCTTCCAAAATTGTTTATTATAAGCTTTCCTAGTTGGAGCTTATGGTGGAAAATTTTTGTTTCTCAATGAAGAGTTATTGTGCATTGAATAACTCTTTACTCAACCTTTTAATCTCTTCATATAGGTGATTGATGTTCTTGGTTACTGTTGCAAATGTTGTGTTTGATGAAGATATTTCCTTAGGATTGGTTCTTGTATTTTCTACAATCTCTCTTTCCAGATTGATCGAGAAAAGCCTATCTGGCCCATTGTAATAATATATCCTCCTCTCTTGGATGATATTAAACTTGAATTGGTTGAAGGTGAAATTTTAAATGTCTACGATCCTTTCTTCTCTTTAGACTATGATACTCATCCAACTGAGTGGGAGATGTCCTCCTGCTAGGGGATTTTGAGTGATCTGAAAATAGGTTGGATAACTTGTTATTCTTTTCAAGAACCTCCCACTCAGTTAAAAAAATTAAGGTCTAGCTTATTCTTGACTTGTACGGAAGTAAATACTTGAAACAGGTGTATGTTTTTTTTACTGTTTAGGTGATCTAAGAACATTTTCTTTTGCTGATATAAAGCATTTGTAACAACCATATAATGCAACAAATAAGCATCAACACATAACAACAAATTTAATAAAGGAGTTCACCCGAATATCGTGGGCTACGTCTCCTTGAGCCTAGGTCAACTAACTTGGCTCTTTGGGATTAGTATGGAAAATTTATTTTATAAGTTAAAAAATCAACTCCAATGGTTATTTGAACTGAACCAATGGGTTTAAAATACCATTATATCCCTGGAATGGCTGAAATCTCTCTAAAGATGAACCTCATCTTCCTTAGACTTGACTCCTTAAGTCGGTGCCCTTAAGCTTCCGTGAGCTTCTCTTTGGCACTAACTCCCTTAGAATCCATTTTCTGTCTCTGAAACATTTTCTACTATCTCCATCATATATCAGACACCCAAAATAGGCTATTAATTTGCTCAAAACTAGCATTGGCTCCCCAATCTAGGCCTCCATCCACTGATGGCCCTAGGTTGCCCAAAAATTCCCTGTGGCTCTGCGACCTTCATAAGCCTTCAAATCGATCAAAAAATCCTTTCATTAGATTCAAAATGTCCAAATTAGTCAGAATATACTATTCACTTGCAGAAATTGGCCTATGGCTGCTCCGGTTTCGCCTCCAACACCAGGTGACACCCCCTGGCTCTAAGGTCACTGAAAACTTCTCAGAAGCATCTCGGCCTTCAAAAGTCTTCAAATGCTTCTGAAAATCCCTCCATTGGATTCATAAGACTCATTACAATCTGAAATGACTATTGTTTTGTTGAGAATGGATATTGGCTGCTCTAGATATGCATCATTCTCCTGCTGGCACCTTATGGCCCCTGGAACTTCTGTGAAGCATATCGTCTTTCAAAAGTCCTCTAATATCTCTGAAAACCTCACCATTAGATCTAGAATTTCTGAAACATATTGAATACTGGATTCTTTAATAAGGCCTCTAGCTACACTAGCTAGGCCTCAAACTGCTACTGGCCCATGGTGGCCCTGGTGGCCCCTAGAACTTCTCTGAAGAAAAAAACTGCTCAAAATTCCTTTGATGGCTCTTCAACCCTCACCAATGAGTTTGGAGTGTCCAAGAAATTTGAAATTTACTAATCACACTCTCAGAATGGTCGAATCTACCTCAATATAGAGCCTAAACAACATTTGTCCAGTGTGCCCTAGAAACCCTCCACTAAATTTGGGGAACTTAAGTTAAACTAGAGAAAACCTCCAAATTTGGGGTGTGCTCCAAACTAACCACCCATTTAACCAAAACATTTAATTTCTAACCGTCATGTTGGACACATGTCCCGGACTCCGTGCGGTTACGTTAAATGTTGGAGCAACAAATTTCGAAACTGTCGCTTATATCCCACCATGTGACAAGGGTAACCATTTATGCTGTCGGTCTTCTATAACCGTCAGGGTTTCTTTTGGTGCCTGGTTCCTGGGTTGAGGCCATATGGGAGGGGTTGGCCCCTCTCCAAACCCCAAATATGAAACCGTTACACATTAGATAAAACACAAAGACATTATGGTTAAGAATTACCCATAGAATGTTGAAAATGGCAACAAGAAACAGTGAAGGAGGCCTCCTGAAACATCTTTCCTGATCCTAGTTGGAAAGTGATCACCTAAACTAGGTGGGGACCACACATGTGATTTTTGTCGAAAATTCTATTTTTAGACTATGTCTATTTTTAGACATATGGATCATGGACCGGGAGCTGCAGTATGCTATTCTTGGAGGATTGGTCATGTTGGTAAAAATATATGGACCTCTATTTTTAACATTTAGGTCGAAGTCTATTTTTAGACTGGCGGGCTAAAAATAGAACAGTCAAATATTATTTACCCTTAATAATATTTGGACTCTAAACTTCAGTTTACTCTCTTGGAGCACTTCAGTTTGACTCACGGAGGTGGGGCATGCAGCTGCCAGAAGGATTTACGCTTTTCCTATGGGTTAGTTGAGCTAATGCATGGTTGACTTCAGTTAGAGCTCAAGTGGCGGAGTTCGGTGGAGTTGATGCGACAGTTAATGGAGCTTGTGTTCTGGTTAACTAGTTGAACTAGTTGTATTTAGTTTAACCGGCTAATACACTAGAGATGAGTTGTGTGAATTAAATATTATTTAATTCACAAAATATTAACTCATTATTCAACTAAAGAACACATCAGTTTAACTCAGTGCATGGACAGTTCAGTGGCGACAAGTGAAAGAGGTAGATGAAAGGGTTGAGTTAGCTATCAGTTGGGACATCAGTTGTGCATGAGATTTGCACCACACTTGGAGGAATTGCCCATGATGATTGCGCTGTCAAGCCAAGGAGATTCGAACCTTGGATCTCTATTTAGACAGGCCATGATTGCGCAATAGAGGCAGGGAAATTAGCAGGGAAATTAGTGGGTGTGTTTTGAACGTGTGACTTGTTCAAAACCAAGCTAGTTTTTGTGTAGCTTTGGGAGATAGTACTGAGTACTTGTGAGGAGTTTGTACTATGTATTTGCTGCATGTTCTCTCCATCTAATATACAGAATAGCTGAGGGGTTTTCATCTATAAGCTTTCCCCATACATACTGTGTTAATGTGTGTGATGATTTGATGTTCTATCGCTTCTATTCTTTCCGCATGTGACAATTAATTGTAGAAGAGATTATGTGTTATGCATGGAATTCGAATTGATGTGTGATTAGGTTAATATCCATCGAATAAGTGATTTATTCAACAAATTTCTACATGGTATCGGAGCTGTGTTATAGATTTTATACATGGAATGAGAGCAGGAATTTTTGGGCGCGCGAGTTTGCAGAGAATATATGAAAATTTCGGTGAAATATTTTCAGAAAAAAATAGAATATTTGGATTCCTTGCGAAAAAATACCCAAATTGAAAAAAAAAATCGGTCGAATCGGAGCTCGGATGAGGGAGATATCATCGATTTAAAATCAGCTCTTTTGTTAGAAAATTTTGTGACGGCGGGACAATTGCAATGTGCGCGAGCCAAGAATCTACATGCACTAAGGTACAAGATGCATGCAAAGCTTTGAAGAGCAAAGCAGAGGTTAGTGACTTGGTGGTTGAGAGGGAGCCTCTTAGCATGCAGCGTGAGAAGCAGTCTCAGAAGGTTGTGGAGCAGCCACAACTGGAGATGCAGAAGAATCTTTATAGATTTGATGTAGATGGGATTTCTACGGAGCTTCCTACTGTTGGGAAGCGGGAGAAAGACATGAAACTTATGCTTGAGAGGGAGAAAGTTTTTCATGTAAGTGATAATGAACCTTGGGATGTGGAGCAGCCACAAGAGGATCATGGAGTGGAAGAGACCACTCATGCAAAGAAATTTCGTGCCAGACGGGCAGAGGGAGTGCATGCAGCTATACCACCAGGTGTAAGGTGGGGCGACATGCATGATTAATCCCATGAGGAGATTTTTGGGCAGATTCATGAGATGGTGTGGATCTCATGGATTGAACCTGGCTACGAGGTGCCCACAGCATGGCAGTAGCAAGATCAGTTGGAGTGATGCAGGCAGATCAAAGTGACAGTGTCGGATACTGGAGCGCGGATCAGAGTTGATAGCAAGTGCAAGAGTGCATGGGTGCAGCGCAGTAGTTCCTAATGACATGTGCGGATGGCCAAGCAGAAGTCGAAGACTTTGATGATAGATGCTAGATGCATCAAGACTGATTGATTTGTTTGGAGCCTATTCAGTTTCAGAGGAGTTGCATAGCAGATGCATGGAGTTGCATGGCGCTTGTGAAGGTTGCAGGGTGAATGCATGGAGTTGCATGTCACATGCAAAGACAGTACTTTCTTGTTGAGAGGGAGTGTTGAAAATGGCAACAAGAAATAGTGAAGGAGGCCTCCTGAAACATCTTTCCTGATCCTAGTTGGAAAGTAATCACCTAAACTAGGTGGGGACCACACATGTGATTTTTGTCGAAAAATCTATTTTTAGACTATGTCTATTTTTAGACATATGGAGAATGGTCCAGGGGTTGCAGTATGTTATTCTTGGAGCATTGGTCATGTTGGTAAAAATAGATGGACCTCTATTTTTAGACATTTAGGTCGAAGTCTATTTTTAGACTGCCTATCCTAAAAATAGGGAAGTCAAATATTATTTACCCTTAATAATATTTGGACTCTAAACAACAGTTTACTCTCTTGGAGCACTTCAGTTTGACCCTCAGAGGTGGGGCATGCAGCTGCCAGAAGGATTTACGCTTTTCCTATGAGTTAGGTGAGCTAATGCATGGTTGACTTCAGTTAGAGCTCAAGTGGCGGAGTTCGGTGGAGTTGATGCAACAGTTAATGGAGATGGTGTTTTGGTTAACTAGTTGAACTAGTTGTATTTAGTTTAACTGGCTAATACACTAGAGATGAGTTGTGTGAATTAAATATTATTTAATTCACAAATTATTAACTCATTATTCAACTAAAGAACACATCAGTTTAACTCAGTGCATGGACAGTTCAGTGGCAACAAGTGAAAGAGGTAGATGAAAGGGTTGAGTTAGCTATCAGTTGGGACATCAGTTGTGCATGAGATTTGCACCACACTTGGAGGAATTGCCCATGATGATTGCGCTGTCAAGCCAAGGAGATTAGAAACTTGGATATCTATTTAGACAGGCCATGATTGCGCAATAGAGGCAGGGAAATTAGCAGGGAAATTAGTGGGTGTGTTTTGAACCTGTGACTTGTTCAAAACCAAGCTAGTTTTTGTGTAGCTTTGGGAGATAGTACTGAGTACTTGTGAGGAGTTTGTACTATGTCTTTGCTGCATGTTCTCTCCATCTAATATACATAATAGCTGAAGGGTTTTTAGCTATAAGCTTTCTCCATACATACTGTGTTAATGTGTGTGATGATTTGATGTGCTATCGCTTCTATTCTTTCCGCATGTGACAATTAATTGTAGAAGAGATTATGTGTTATGCATGGAATTCGAATTGATGTGTGATCAGGTTAATCTCCATTGAATAAGTGATTTATTCAGCAAATTTCTACATAGAAGAGGCGGTAAAGACACAATGTGCTATGCGTGAGGTCTTGGGGTCCACTCTAATGGAGTCCAATCAAAATTTTACACCACTATGCATCGGCCACGTGGTGGCCTTTGGGCCTGCCACGTGGCAGCCTATGATTGGTCCAAACCTCAACATGCAATCCATTAACCAATACAGTCCTGACACTTATTAGTCAATAATTCATCTAGAAGGAATATTCCAAGGAATATTTTAAGGAATATTCTAGGAATATTCCCTGGAATATTCTCTCTTCTTTTAAATATTAAAACCCAGTCAAACTTGGTTGCCAGAAATTGTAGTTTACTAGACTTTTCAAATCGTGATAACTTCTTCATATGGTGTCGATTTTCTGAACCGTTCACGGTGCCAGAATTAGGAAGACAAGATTTATCCAGTTTCTTAGGTTTGGCACACTTCTGAACACTTTGAATTTTTAGCTATCACTTAGGTCCTTGATCCAAATTTTTTCACACCTCCCCATTAGGAATCTTTTGGACCGCAAAAGACTGATTTCCTGATATATTCAGTAGATGAGAGTACAACACCCTCACATTTCAGCCTCCATACACTTGCCTTGCATGGCTTAGTGCCTTTGAGCCCCAAGTTGAAGGTAGTCAACACTTTCCTTCCTGAATTATTTTTTCCTCCTATCAAGAATTGTCTTCCTTGAACTCAATCAGAATTTCCTGGCGAGAAATTTATAGAAGGTAGCTGAACATAATGTCCTTGATCATTGATCCAAGGCGGCTCAAACAAACGTGATATTACAACATAAAACATGCATACATAAATGAAATTTTCATATGTACAAATGAATGTATGTCTTACTGGGTTAAGAAGTCAAACCACTTCTTACCAAGCCACTTTCATGGTGACTTTTGCTGCTGAAAATCTTCTTCATGTGAAACATCTGTTCTCACATCAATGATGGAATCTTTGGTTCCAATTTTGCCAGTATTTTTATCCTCTTACTTCATGTGCTTGGGATGATTAGTTGGATGCAATGTCCAACATTGGGCAACAACATGTCCCTTTCTCTGGCAATGTGTGCAAGTCTTCTGCACCTTCTTTGCATGTTGCCTTCGCTTCAACTGTTTCCTGTATGCCTTCATCCTCTTCCAAAATTTTGAAAAAACATGGTTACACAGACCACAATATGCAAAACAACTATTTATTCCTTTGATGCATGCAGATTTTCCATATCTTTCATAAAAGTAATCAACTTGACTATGGAAATAATTATACCTCAAATGCTGCTTTGCATGTCCATCCTTTTTACCTTCTTGAGGAGATGAACTAGTAGAGGTTCCAACTTTCCTTTGAAGACTAAAATCAGTGTTCGTGTCTTGATAGTTGTCCGAACTCTCATGCTCGCCATAAGATGGATGTATACAATATTCTTGTTGCAACATAGGCTTACAAAAATGGCAATCAACTTGAAAGCAAACTTGACATGTTTGTGGTTTAGAATTTGTAACAAAATTTCTTTTTGAATTTGTCTCAAATGCCTTCATGGCTGTAGATTTTCCACCATATGATTGAACATAACCAATACCAAATTTCTTAGGTCGTTCCTCAACCAAAATAGGATTAATAATGTCTTGTGCATCTTTTCCTAAACCCTTGCCTTCATAGCCCATTTTAAACATTAACTTGGACCCTATACCTCTAGTGTGCTTTTCAAATGAACCTACACATATTTCTGAACAGGAAATTGAAGCAAATTTGAGTGATTTACCTTTGTTTCACGCATGTTCTTGGTTAAGGCCTCTTGGGCTTGATGGAGTTGCATCTCCATCTCATGCATTATTTGAAGAATTTCTTCTTTTTCTTGCTTCATAGCAACCAATTTCTCATGAAGTCTAGTGCTTTCCTTTCTATCTTAAACATAATTTGCACTCTATCCTTCATGATGTAGAAATATCGCTTCATGTCTTCATCAAAGAATCTTGTGAAGGAGGAGGATTTGGAAACCTCACTTGAAGAATTTTTAATTATGAAAATGAACTAAATAACTTCAACAAAAGTTCACAAAGCTTCTGAACAAAATGGTTGTAGAGTTAAGCTCTTCTTCAAGCAACCTTTTGCAAACAAACCTCTTGTGCTTCAAGGGTTTCCTTGAGGTCATTTAGGTAAGGAAGACTCCTTCAGCCCTTCTTCATTCTTGTCCTCTTCTAAATTTTCCCTTCACCTCTAGTAAACTAAAAATTTTAAGCAACAATCAGTGTGCAAACAGTAAAATTCTTTGCAATGTTAAACACCTTTCAAGTCAAACAAGCAACCTAGTGCTTTGTCAAGCAAGAAAATATTATCTGATACCAACATGATCTGAAAATGGGTTGGATAACTTGTTATTATTTTCAATAACCTCCCACTTAGTTAAACAAATTAAGATCTAGCTTATTCTTGACTTGTGCAGAAATGAATACTTGAAACAGGTGTATGTTTTTTTAACTGTTAAAGTGCTTTAAGAACAATTTTTTTTTTTTTGCTAATATCAAGCATGTGTAACAAACATATAATGCAGAAAATAAGCATCAACACATAACAACAAATTTAATAAATGAGTTCACTTGAATATCGTGGGCTACGTCTCCTTAAGCCTATGTCAACTGACTTGGCTCTTTGGGATTAGTATGGAAAATGTCTTTTACAAGTTAAAAAGTCAACTCCAATGGTTATCTAAACTAAACCAATGGGTTTATAATACTATTATATCCATATAATGGCTGAAATATCTCTGAAGATGAACCTCAACTTCCTTAGACTTGACTCCTTGAGTCGGTGCCCTTAAGCTTCCATGAGATTCTCTTTGGCACTAAATCCCTCAGAATCCATTTTTTGTCTCTGAAACATTTTCTACTATCTCTATTATATATCATACACCCAAAATAGTCTATTAATTTTCTCAAAACGAGCACTGGCTCCCCAATCTAGGCCTCCATCCATTGATGGTCCTGGACTCCCAAAAACTTTCTCGTGGCTCTTTGGCCTTCAGAATTCTTCAAATGGCTCTAAAAACCTTTTAATGGGATTAAAAATGTCCAAAATAGTCATAATAGACTATTCACTTGTAGAAATTGGCCTCCGGATGCTCCGATTTCGCCTCCAACACCTGGTGGCACCCCTTGGCTCTAGGGTCACTGAAAAATTCTCTGAATAATCTCGACCTTTGCAAGTCCTAAAAATATTCTAAAAATCCCTCCATTGGATTCATAAGACTCATTACAGTTAGAAATTACTATTGTTTTGCTGAGAATGGATATTGGCTACTCTGGATAGGCCTTATTCTCTTGCTGGCACCTAATGGCCCTGGTGGCTCCTGTGACTTCTCTGAAGCATCTCGGCTTTCAAAATTCCTATAATAGCTCTGAAAACCTCACCATTAGATCTATAATTTCTGAAACATCCAAAATTGACTTTTGGATTCTTGAATAAGGCCTCTAGCTGCACTGGCTAGGCCTCAAACTACTGCTGGCACATGGTGGCCCTGGTGGTCCCTAGAACTTATTTGAAGCAAAAACCTACTCAAAAGTGCTTTGATGGCTCTGAAACCCTCAAAAATGAGTTTGGAGTGTCCAATAAAGTTGAAATTGACTAATCACACTCTCAGAATGGTCGAATCTAGCTCAAGATAGAGCCTAAACAACATTTGTCTAGCGTCCCCTAGAAATCCTCCACTAAATCTGGGGAACTTAAGTTAAACTGGAGAAAACCCCAAAATTTTGGGCGCACTCCAAACTGACCACCGGTTTAACTAAAACATTTAATTTCTAACTTTCATGTTGGACACATGTTTAGGACTCTGCGCAGTTACGTTAAATGCTGGAGCAATAAAATCTGAAACCGTCGCTTATACCCCGCCATGTGACAAGGGTAACCATTTATGCTGGCTGTCTTCCATAACCATCAGGGTTTATTTTGGTTCCCGTTTCCTAGGCTTAGGCCATGTGGGAGGGGCTAGCCCGAGGGGATGGCCCCTTTCCAAACCCCAAATATGAAATCGTTACACATTAAATAAAATACATAGACATTATGGTTAAGAACTAACCATAGGAGAGGTGGTAAAGACACGACGTGCTATGCGTGATGTCTTCGGGTCGACTCTGGTGGAATCTGACCAAATTTTACACCACTTTGCATGGGCCATGTGGCAGCCTCCGAAACTACCACGTGGTTGCCTATGATTGGTCCAAACCTCAATGTGCAATCCATTGACCAATATGGTCCTGACACTTGTCAGTAGATAATTCATCTAGAAGGAATATTCCAGGAAATATTTTTAGTAATATTCCAAGAATATTCCAAGAATATTCTCTTTTTTTTTTAATATTCAAAACCTAGTCAAACTTGGTCAAAAGCTATAATTTCCAGTTTACTAGACTTTTCAAATCGCGATAACTTCTTCATACGGTGTCGGTTTTTCAAACCGTTTGTGGCACCGGAACCAAGAAGAAAATATCTATCCGGTCACTCAGGTTTGGCACACTTCTAAACACTTTGAATTTTTAGCTATCACTTAGGTCCTTGATCCAAATCTGATCATTGAGGAAAAACATTCAAGGTAGCCACAATTGGTTTAGATTCCAAATTCTTTAATGTGATTTCCTCCTCCTACTTGTCGACTAATTATTTGGAAATTAAATATTCTTCTAATTTATTTTCCATTTCATCTTCCTCTATTTTCCTTCTCTCCTCTTCCTCAAGCCATTTTCATTTTTTCTCCTCTTCTTCCTATTTATTTTTTACATTTTTTTTTTCTTTCTCAATGCTTAATTCTTGTTTTTTAAGCCTCTTGCATTTTTTTTCCTTTTCTTCTTTCTTCCTTACTTCTTCTTCCTATCGGTTCCTTTATGCCTCCTCTCTCTATTTTCTCTTTCTCTGTTCTTCCACAATCTTATTTTCACCTTTGTTAGCTTTAAGATTCTTATTTGTTTCTCTTTTGGGTTCTTGATCCCACTTTCTTTTCAATTCAATATTCTCTTGAGGATTGATGTCCTCCGAGGTTTTTTATTTTTGATAATTTTGAGAATATATAACCTTGGATGAACCTACTCCTATGGTTGCATCAACCAATTTAGTAACATTAAATATATTATTAATATTTTCTTCATCTGCCGAAAATTTCAAATCATACATCCAACTATACCTTGATTTTGTGCAATGCTGGGCAACCACACCTCTTGGATCATACCTATAATATCCTAATTTAAAAAACTTGAGGCACTCTAGTTCCTTCATTTATACTTCCACTTCCTTTACATTATTTGAACTATATCATCCTATGCATAGTGGGAATATCAACGATGGTGATTTATTTTCCTTTTTTAATGAACCAAATAACCCTATAGATAATGGGTAGCAAACATCTTGCATCACTATTTTTTCAGTCAGAAACAAAGACAATAGTTGTGGAATTTTATATGAACCAAAGACTTGGATAAATGTTCCATCAGGAGGAGTGAACCAATATACAATGTATGGTAGAGAGGCTCTTGATTCGACATACATGATGGTGGTTCAATATCAAATAACATCTGATATAACATTGAAACAAAATGTTTGGTGATATGAGCATAGAGACCTCAATATATTTTTTCCCATAGTACTTTACAATATATGTGTACAAAAAATGCATATTTTTCAAAGTTCCACTTCTACCCCATTCCTGTAAATTCATTGTTTGCACAAATATCATGAAACAAATTAGAATAGATAAAAATTTGGTTTCTCACCCTATGTTGTATTATTTTCTCTTCAAATAATTCAACATTTTCTCGCCCATTAATTAAATAACACATAGCCATCAAATATAAATATACCCTCATGTGCATATTTTTATTAAATATAACGTGAGACTTCTGTCTAAATTTACTTGATTCTTGCCACCGTGACTTGAGTATTTCTTTGGAGGATTTTTTGAAATTGGCATACCATCTAGAGTTGAGATATTCTTGTCATTTGGGTAACTTATTGTTATGAAACCAACTCCAAAAATAGAAAAAAAATAGAGATCAACACCTTAGAAATAAGCCACTTCAAGGGGGAAACCTCCTTTACATTACATAAATGAACAATTATTGGATGATACAAAGGACAAAATGTCCTTATATATATAGGAGTCCATGGGGTCACAATTTAATCCTAGCTGACCTAACAATAATAATGTAAGGGCACAATAACAACAATATGGGGATTACAAGGGTACAACAATAACAATAAGGGGGTTACAATAACAACAATAAAGGACTACACTAGTAATCTAGGGACCTAACATGCCCCTCTCCTGAAAAAATGTGTTGTCCTCAACGCTTGAGTAGCTCTGGATTCTTTTGTATAAAATTATCATCCTCCCATGTAGAATTTTCAGTGGGTAAGTTCTTCCACTTAATGAGATACTCTAAAATTGATAGATTTCGTAGCTATCAAGTTCTTGTTTCCATGACTGCTTCAAGTTCCAATATGATTTTTCCTTCCTCATCAAGTTCTAGCAATATTGTTTGAAATGGAAGTTTGTAACCTATAACCTTATTTAAGCATGAAACATGGAAAAATGGATGCACTCGTGAAGACGTAGAAATCTCCAATTTGTATTCCATAGTACCAATATTTTGCAACACCTTGTAAGGACCATAGTAGTTTGGAAATAATTTATTATCCTTCTTAGCTTGCTTGAGGGGAATTTGTTTCTATATTTGTAGCCGTAAAAATACCCAGTCTCCTACATCAAAAATTCTCTCACTGTGATGTTTATCTTCCTGTTGTTTCATTCAATTTTGTGCCAAATTTAGGCTATCCTTTAATATTTGGAGAACTTGTTGTTGATGCTCAATGTGATCTTCCACTGCTTGAACCTTAGAATTTTCTCTTAAATATGATGTGATGGACAGTGGATGATATCCATAAAGTGCCATAAATGGGGTAATTTTTGCTGCACTATGGAAGGAAGTGTTATACCACCATTCAGCTAGAGGTAACCACTTGAACCATTATGTTTGTTTATCAGATACAAAACAACGAAGATATCCTTCCAAACATTTTTTCCCTATCTCAGTTTGACCATCGGATTGAGGATGATAAGATGAGCTATGAGCTATTTGAGTACCCAAACAAGAAAATAATTTCATCCAAAAATTTCCAGTAAAAATGGGATCTCTGTCGCTTACTATTGGGTATGTGTTATATTCTTTCCATGACTAGCCCCATGCGTTGTACATTGTACCGGGTGCAGTAAGGGGGTCATAGGGGGGGCGAAAGCCCCCCCTATTGGGGTCTGGGGCGGCGCCCTGACATTTTTTTTTTGGTGTGCGGACCCACTCATAGGCGGACCCACCCATGGTTTTGTGCATGAGTTTGCACATGGTTTTGGGGGACGATGGTTTTCGGCCCCTGGTATTTTGTAGATCCAGTCAAGGGAACTACGGTTATGTTCTAATCCAGGGTTAATGGATTGGGGTTTATGTATGCTTCGGCATGTATATATACGTGTTGTAACACTAAAAGGAATATAATGAAAAATCAAGCTGGTTGTCCCAATTTGGGATCCAGGGGAAAATCTCTGTGTTTATCTATTTTATGTTTTATGCTCTTGCAATTGTTTATTTTCCGTTTTAAGATTCATTAGTAGATAATTTATGTAGAGGGTTAAAACCTACATTTTGTATCGGAGTTGTTTCGACTTGAAGGGGATGCCTTTGCTACTGAGTGTTTTTTGCTTGGGCTTGTGGTAGACCCTATTCAGTGGGAGATCTACGGGATTGATTCTTGCAGTGAAATAAGATGGCGAGCAGTGGAAAGATAGAGATAGAGAAATTTAATGGTCAGAGTTTTGAGTTGTGGAAGCTCAAGATGGAGGACCTACTAGTCGATAAAGATCAATGGATCACGGTAGATCCAGTTACTAAACCAACGACAATGTCAGATGAAGACTAGAATAAGTTGGATCGGAAGGCAAAGAGAACAATACGGTTGTGTGTCTCAGATTCAGTATTATTGAGTGTATCTAGGGAAGCTACGATGAATAATTTGTGGGACAAACTTGGGACTTTGTACCAATCAAAGTGTCTGGTGAATAAATTGTTCCTACGAAGGATGGAGACTCGGTGACAGAGCATCTGAAAGCCTTCAATACTGTGGTAAGTTATCTTTCATATGTTGATATTAAAATCTTAGATGAAGATAAGTGCATCAGTTTTTTGTGTTCTCTACCAGACTCGTGGGGCAGTCTGGTTATTGCAATAGGTAGCAATACAACTACCTTGAATTTTGATGACATTGTCTCAGCCTTGCTGTTGGAGGAAATAAGATGGAAAAATATGGAGGGTCAGAATGGAGATGCCTTATTTGTACGAGGAAGGTCCCAGAATAGAAACAAGAATAAGGTTTCAAGTGGGAGATCTAAATCTCCTGGAAAGTTTATAAAGGTGTGCTGGAAATGTGGAAAGGAAGTGCACTTAAAAGAGGACTGCAGATCTAAAGCTCCTGAGAAAGGAAATGGATCTGATGATGCTCCTTCTGCAGAGGCAAAAACCACCTCGGATGAAGGTGGAGATGTGAATTTGGCTTCTTCTTCAAATACACATGTAGATCATGATTCATGGTTGATTGACTCAGGTGCATCCTTCACTTCACTCCCCATAGGGAGTGGTTCTACGAGTATGAGAAATATAATGGCAGTGATGTCTTCATATGGGATGAAAGGAAGGCCAGAATCATCGGACGTGGAAAATTCAAGTTGAGGCTGCAAGGTGGAAGGATTGGAACACTTCCTAGTGTTCTGCACATTATTGCATTGGCCAAAAATCTAATTTCTGTAAGCAAGATGGATGATGCAGGTGTAAAAACAGTGTTCGAGAAAGATACCTGTAATATGGTTCGGGGAGCATTGGTATTAATGCAATGAGTTTGGATTGGAACTCTGTACAAGCTTCAAGGTAGCACTATTATTGATGGGTGCAACAATTCCATGGTTCCTGAGAGTGGAGCAGAAAGCCTAGCGATCTCTCGAGAAAAACTATGCTATGGCATCAAAGGCTTGGACATATTGGAGAGAAGGGCCTTCGGATACTGCATGGAAATGGTATGGTAGAAGGTATGTCAAATTTCTCTCTGGATTTTGATTTATGTGAACATTGTTTATATGGGAAGCAGAATCGGGTGAGTTTTCCTTCTGGTGCTAAGAGGGTGAACAAGATATTAGAACTTGTGCACAGTGATGTGTTTGGACCTGTGTCGGTTCCATCACTGGGAAATTCTGTGTCCTATGTTTCATTCATAGATGACTTCTCAAGGAATTCATGGATATATTTCTTGAGGAAGAAATCTAAAGTCTTTGATAGATTTATAATAATTTAAGGCTCTGGTAGAAAACTAGAAAGAGAAGAAGATAAAGGTGTTGAGGAAAGATAATGGTGGGGAGTTCTGCAAGAAGGAATTTAAAGAGTTCTGTAAGAAGTGTGGTATCACACGATAGAAGACTACTCCATACACACCTCTAAAAAATAGAGTTACAGAAATAATGAATAGAACATGGATGGAAAATGCAAGAAGCATGCTCAGTGGTATTGGGTTAGGACAAGAATTCTGGGAAGAGGCAGTGGAGACTGCGTGTTACTTAGTTAACAGATCACCTTCATCAGTGTTGGAGGATAAGAATCCACATGAGGTATGGACTGGTGAGAAACCCTCTCTTTCACATCTGAGGTTATTTGGATGTGATTCATATGTACATGTTCCAAAGTAGAAAAGGACCAAGTTGGATAATAAATCTGAAAGGTGCATCTTTATTGGGTATAAGGATTGTTTAAAGGGTTACAAGCTTTGGAACCTGGAAACAAGGAAGGTTGTGTATAGCCAAGATGTGGTGTTTAGAGAGGTGAAAGATGTTGTTAAACATGAAGTCCTACCAAAGGAACATGAGAAGATAGAGTTTGAGCTAAAGGAGGATGAATTAGACTATACAACAGAAGAAGACTTAGAAGAGGAAGAGCCACAAACTCTAGCTGTGAGAAGATTAGTTCGGGAAAGAAGGCAACCAGAAAGGTATAGTCCATCTACTTTCTGTTCAAGTTTTGCCTTAACTATAACTGATGATGATCCCAGAAATATCAGGGAGGCATTAGATTTAGAGGATGGAAAACTTTGGAAGGAGGCCATGGTTGATGAAATGGCATCCTTGCACAAAAATGAGGCATGGGATTTGGTGGAGTTTTTGGCTGGAAGGAAGCCCATCGGGAGAAAATGGGTGTTTAAGAAGAAGATGAATGTAGAAGGCAAGGTGGAGAAATACAAAACTCAGTTGGTGGAAAAAGATTATTCCCAAGTGTTGGGAATTTATTTTGGTGATATTTTTTCTCCTGTTGCCAAAGTTACTTCTATTAGATTACTTTTATCTATTGCTGTTGCATTTGATTTTGAGGTAGAACAGATGGATGTGAAGAAAATGTTTCTTCATGGGGATCTAGAAGAGGAGATCTACATGAAACAACCTGAAGGCTTTATGGTGAAGGGGAAGAAAGAACTGGTATGCAGGTTAAAGAAGTCTCTGTATGGTTTAAAACAGTCACCAAGGATGTGGTATCAGAAATTTGATACCTATATACGGGGACTTGGCTTCACTAGAAGCAAGGAGGATCACTATGTTTATTTTAAATTAATTGGTGACTATGTTATTTATTTGGTCTTGTATGTGGATGCTATGTTGTTGATTGGAAATGACAAAGAAATTATCCAAGATTTGAAGACCCAATTGTTTTCCAAATTCGACATGAAGGATATTGGTGCTGCAAAATATATTTTGGGCATGGAAATTAAAAGAGATCGGACAGAGAGGAAGCTCTGGTTAAAAAAGAGGAAGTATTTCGAGACTATATTGCAGAGGTTCAATATGCAGGATAGTAAACCGATGAATGTTCTGATTCCTGTAGGTGTAAAGCTGTCTGCTGAATAGTGTCCCAAGACGCAAGAAGAAGAGGAGGATATGTCCCGTGTTCCATATGCAAGTTCATTGGGTAGCCTTATGTATGCAATGGTTTGTACTAGACCATACATTGCAGATGCAGTGGCAGTATTGAGCAGGTTTATGTCAAACCCAGGGAAGGAGCATTGGACAGCAGTGAAGCAGGTTTTCAGATATTTGTGTGGCACTAGTGATTATGGCTTGTGCTACCAGGGAACACCAAGATTGGAAAGAGTGTTGGAAATTCAT
This sequence comes from Pinus albicaulis, assembly GCA_034641835.2. Taxonomy (NCBI): domain Eukaryota; kingdom Viridiplantae; phylum Streptophyta; class Pinopsida; order Pinales; family Pinaceae; genus Pinus; species Pinus albicaulis. The sequence goes on from CM076572.1 coordinate 1,041,318,305, forward strand.
GGCTTTGTTGATGCAAATTGGGCTGGAGATCTGGACCAAAGAAGATCTACAAGTGGGTATGTGTTTAGCCTATTTGGAGGTCCAGTCAGTTGGATGAGTAAAAGACAATCTGCAGTGGCTCTTTCAACTAGAGAGGCATAATACATGGCAGCCACTCATGAAAGCAAGGAAGAATTTTGGTTTCAAAGATTGTGTTCAAGTATGGGGTTGGTGCAGCAAGCTATAAGGATAGACTCTGATAATCGAAGTGCAATTTTCTTGGCTAAGAACCTTGCTTATCATTCAAATACAAAGCACATTGATGTTCAATATCACGTTGTGAGAGATATGGTTGAGGATAAAAGGGTGTTGCTAGTAAATTTGGACACTTTGAAGAATGTTTCAGATGCATTGACGAAGTCTATGAGCACTCATAGGTGCTCTTGGTGTAGAGAAAAAATGGGTGTTGCAGAGCTGGGATAATGAATAAGCTCTCTTGTGGCCCCCTTTTGGAAAGAAAACAACAAGTGGAAGAATGTTGGGTATGTGTTATATTCTTTCCACAACTAACCCCACACACTGTATGTTGTGCCGGGCACAGCAGGGGGTCACAGGGGGGCCGGTAGTGCCTCGACAAATTTTTTTTTGGTGTGCAGACCCATTCATGGGCGGACCCACCCATGGTTTTTTGCATGAGTTTGCACATGGTTTTGGGGGACAATGGTTTTTGACCCCTGGTATTTTGTAGAACCAGTCAAGGGAACTATGGTTATGCTCTAATCCAGGGTTAATGGATTGGGGTTTATGTATGCTTCGGCATGCATATATATGTGTTGTAACACTAAAAGGAATATAATGAAAAATCAATCTGGTCATCCCGATTTGGGATCTAGGAGAAAATATCTATGTTTATCTGTTTTATGTTTTATGCACTCGCTATGTTTATTTTATTTTTTAATATTTGTTAGTAGATAATTTCTGTACAGGGTTAAAACCATTTCTGTACAGGGTTAAAACCTACACTTACAATAATCTTTGGGCTTCCATGCATCTTTTGAACTTTTTCCATAAATGAATTAGCAACTGTACTTGCTTTAAATGGATGAGATAATGCACAAAAGTGTGCAACTTGGTAAGTCTATCAACTACCACCATGATGACACTCTTTCCTTCAGACTTCGGTAAACCTATGATAAAAACCCATTGAAATATCCTCCCAATGTTGACTTGGAATGGATAAAGGCTGTAGAAGACATGAGGTCTTAATTGTCTCAACTTTATTTTGCTAGCAAACGAAACATTCAGCCACAAACTTTTGAATATCAGATTTAAGGCCATCCCAAAAATCCTGAGTGTCCCCCTAAAGGAGAAGTGTGCAATTCCAAAATAATATTTTGTTTTAGTTGGGAATTATTACAAAGATATAAGCGATCTTTGTACCATAAGGAATCATTTTTCCAACTAAATGTATCATATGTACTAGGATATTGCTACAACTTTTGAATGAGTGTCCACACTTATTCGTCCTTCTTCCATTCATCGCTTGCTTCTATTATCCAATCTGGTTGGATAATAGAAATTGCAAAAATCAATGCTTCCACCTCCTCATCCTTTTTTGAGAGTGCATCTGCAACAACATTTAGCTTCCCTTTTTTGTAGATGATTTCAAAGTCATAACCCAACATCTTTGTGACCCATTTTTGCTGCTCTTCTTAAGATATTCTTTGTTCCAAAAATTGTTTAAGACTATCATGATTATTTTTTACCTTGAAGTGTCTTCCCATTAGGTAAGGTCGCCATTTCTTTAGTGCATGTAGTATTGCCAAAATTTCCTTCTCATAAATATATTTTTGTAAATAATTTCCTTTTATTGGATGACTTTCAAAAGAAATGGGTCTTCCTTCTTGCATTAAAACAACACCAATTCCATTTCTTGAGGCATCACATTCCACAAATGTTTTTGTGAAGTCTAGCGTAGCTAAGACCGGTGCTAGGAACACTGCCTATTTAAGATGTTAAAAGGCCTTAGTTGCTTCAGGAGTCCATGAAAATGCATATTTCTTCAATAATGTTGTTAGAAGTGCTGCTATTCTCCCATAATTCTTAATAAACTTGTGATAATACCCTGTTAACCCAAGAAATCCTCACAACTAATTTATGGTTGTGGGGAATTTCCATTCCTTAATGGCTTTAAATCTTTTAGGGTCTACCTTAACACCCACGTAAGATACAATATGACCTAGATATTACACCTATTGTACTCCAAAGAAACATTTGGAGATTTTTTCATATAATTGTTTCTTCTCCAATAGTTTGAGCACCCTGTCAACATGTTGAACATGATCCTTCCAAGACCTGTTGTAGGTTATTATATCATCAAAAAATACTAGCACAAATTTTCTATGGAAGGGTTTGAAAATGGAATTCATCAACCCTTGGAATGTAGAAGGTGCATTGGTAAGGCCAAAAGGCATGACCAAAAATTCGTAATGACCCTCATGAGTTTAAAATACTATTTTTGGAATATCTTCAGTCTTCATTCTAATTTGACGATATCCTGAATGAAGATCCAAATTGGTAAAATAAATTACCTCATGTAATTCATACAATAATTCATCAATCATAGGAATGGGAAATTTATCTTTAATAGTGTTGGAGCAGAGAAATAACTTTGACTAGGTTGAATTATACTAACCTCTAACATTTCTACAATCAAACATTCAATTTCACTATTTTGGACATAAGGATATCTATAAGGCTTGATGTTTGGAGGAACACTTCCTGGAATCAAATGAATAGCATGATCATGATCATGAATAGGTGGGATTCCTTTGGTGGTTTCAAACACCTTAGAATGATTGTCCAATACTTTTTGGAGATTTGGAGAAATACATGATTTTGATGTTGGAACTTCTAGTGAGCATAATTGTGCAACTACGCCTCGTTGTTCTTTCCTCAAAAGATTTCTCATGACATTAGAGCTTATTATATTTCCCAGATTCCCTATGATACCACATAATTCAAATTCCTTTCCTTTCAAAAAAAATTCAAGAAAATTACTTGAAAATTAAAAGAAACCCTCTCGAAAGATTGTAACCATTGTACTCCTAGTACAACATCAACACCTCCCATTGGAATGGAAAGCATTAGACTATTCAATACATATCCCCCCATGGTTAGCTTGATATTATGGCATTTTCCAGAGAAATTTATAGTTCCTCCTTTTGTAACCATCACTTGACATTTTGGTGGTGGGTATAGGAAGAAATTCAATTCCTTGGCTACCTTACAATGAATAAAATTATGGGTACTACCCGAATCAATCAACACTATTACATTTTTCTTCTTGATATGTCCTTTTAACTTGAGAGTTTGAGGAGTGGTAATGCCTACCAATGCATTACATGATATGGTAGGACCCATTTCTTCTTTCTCTAGGGTTGGTTCCTGGAGTATATCCTCTTCTTTTGAAGTTTCTTGTTCATTTTCTTCCTCCTCTTCACAATCTATGTAAAATAATTTCTTCTCAACACACTTATTACCTTTAGTGTATTTTCTATCACAACTGTAGCAAAGCACTTTTACTCTTCTTTCTTCCAATTGTTGTGGTTTCAATATTGTAGGTTGTGGAAGTCTAGGAGTAGAAATACTTACATATTTATAGATGTGGGTGGTAGGATTCCTTGTCGCCATAATTTTACATTCAATTTTTCCTGCCAACCTGAATGCCTTCTCCAATGAATCAGGTTCCCAAATGCGAACCTCATGTTGGAGGTTATCATTTAAAATCCCTATGAAGACATAAATCCTATGTTCCTTTGGAATATCAGTTACCCTTATATTCAATTTTTGGAAGTCCTCAATGTGCTCCACCACTGAACCCTTTTGTTTGAGATTTATCAATTGGCTAAAAAAAATTGTTGCTCTTTGTATCCTCATAATGTGTTATCATTTCCTCCATAAAAATTGACCAAGTGAAAATTTTTTTACGGGAGAAAAGCCATAGATACCATAAAAATGTATTTTGTTCTAAATATAAAGTTGCAATGCGCACCTTTTGTGTTTTTTGCACATTATTGAGATCAAAATATTGCTCCATCTGTAGTATCCATGTTATGGGATCCTTGCCATCAAACTTCCTCATATCGATCTTTGGAATATGGTGGGTCCTCCATCCAGAATTTGAGTTTATAAAATCACGGTTAACATTTATTTTTCTCTCATCATGAGTTTCGTCTATTGTCTTTTCACCATTAGGAATCATTTACTGTATCAAAATTGCCAAAACCTTCCTTCAAACCTTCCATTTTTTCTTCCATACTATCCATCTTAGCTTCCATGTCATTCTTCAAACCATCCATATTAGCTTCCACACCTTTCTTAAAACTATTCATATTAACTTCCACACCTTTCTTCAAAATATCCATATTAGCTTCCACACCTTTCTTCAAACCATCCATCTTCTCTTCCACGCCTTTCCTCAAAACTTTCATTTCATTTTTTTTCTTTTCTTTGTGAGAGCAAAATTTGGTGCACTTGCTCTTGTAATTTTGATATATCATGTTGCACTTATTCATCTTTATAAGTCATAGTAGAGTATTTAGAGGGCTTGATGGGTTTTGAATTCTTTTTACGGGGAATTTTAAAACCCAAAACTAATATATATATATATATATATATATATATATATATATATATATATATATGTATATATATATATATATATATATATATATATATATATAGATAGATAGATATATATAGATATATATATATATATGTGTGTGTGTGTGTGTGTGTGTGTGCTTCAATATTCCCTTGGAGTCACTTCAAACCGATTTTTCAAACAATACTTATGAAATTTGAAACAAAATACACACCTTTTTCTCGCTTTTGAGGAGCTCAATATTGAAACTTAATTATCTCTATGATTTCATATCTTCAATATTTGAAATTCAGTACACTAGTAGCCCTCTGAATATTATTTCAAATGCCACAGGTTTGACCTAATTTGGATGATTCAAGTGAAAGTTATGCACAATCTCCCACAATGACCTAATTATGGAATTGTTGACTAGAGCACACTTGTACGGCGTGCCATGTGTCACTGTTTCCTCCTTCGGCTCTGAAATTGATACATAGGAAAATATAGTCCATGTAATTTTAGCCAATCTTTACAAAATTCGTATATGATGCTTAGAGAGAGAGTTATGACGATTTTCCCAGGGTCAAATTTTTTCAATGAAATTTGGGAGCCTGCAAAAATTCTAACTTCCACAAATCATATCTCAAAAAGTATTGCGAACCAAGATCTAAAATTTTTACACGAAGTTACTCATGATTTCAGTATCTCGTGATATAAAGTTTAGCTTTTGAACCTTCGTAGAAAAAATAAAAATAGCAAAAATTCCACGATGACCTGTTTGGAGCAGCGAAACCCTAGAATCCAAAGCTCTAATACCAAATGTTATAAAACCAGCTCCAAAAATAGAGGAAAAGAGAGATAAATGCCTTATAAATAAGCCACTTCAAGGGGGAAACCTCATTTACATTACATAAATGAAAAATTCTTGTATGATACAAATGAAAAAATCTCCTTCTATATATAGGAGTCCATGGGGTCACAATATAATCCTAGCCAACCTGACAATAGTAATGTAAGGCCACAATAATATCAATATGGGGGTAATTTAGGGAGCTAACACTTATAGTACATGTGAATGTCTATTAACTGATATGAAGATAAGGTAACACCTTTAGAGCTTCGAAATATCATTTTTTCATAATCATTATGCTACAAAATCCACTCTATGGTTTCAACACACAATAGTATAGGAGCATGCGATTTTTTTTTATAAAACCTAGAATTCTTGATGTTTATATAAACCTATCTATCTTCTATGGGTTATGGAATCTATTTTCTGATGAATTCCTTGAATAATACAAGCCATGATAAGGATATTGATTTGTTAATGAAGCAATTTGTGTCCTTACAAATAGGCACTTTGGACCTAGTACTGTCTGCTACTCCTTCAATGTTACTTTCTATTGCTTCCCTTACTGGCTATTTTCTCATTGTTGGAGGCATAATTTATATGGAAAAATATACATTCAAGAACACGATATCTATTTTTCCTAGAATGTCAAATTTATTCGTTGTAGAGAGAAAAAGTTAGCTCAAGAAACCCAATTCTAACTTCTATCCTATCCATATATTGTTACTATAACACCATAGTGTTCTAGGGCACTATCACACTTGACATAGATAAGATTTTAAGCTTGTAACATTCAGAGATATAAATTCTATAGGGATCTAAGCTGATATATTGAGATGCATGAGTGTGCTAACCAAAAAATATTGGGAACATACATGAATTTCAATTATAATTTACAACAATAGAAGGATTAAGCTATCTCATTAGAATGTGTAAGTGCAGAAAATGAAGGTAGATATTTAAGGATTTGGTGCAATCATGGTTGATATTGATAAGGATATCAAGGTTAAGAATTTACATAATGTAGGTGAGACAAGCCAATATGGGATTTAGATATTGAGAATGCTGAAAAATGCAACAAGAAATTATCAATTTGATTTTTCCTTGATTAAATTGTGAAAATTCAAATTTCTGCATCAAGAGACAACTTGGATGAAATTAAATTATGTGAGATGGCTTGTGTCACCCATTTTACTTAGTAAATTAAAGTTGGAGGAGTTAGATTTCATTTAAGCATGTGTGATTGTTAATTTGTATCAATCAAGGTCAATTATTTCAAGGTTTTTTTAGTTAAATTAGTTCCAATTGTTGGAAGAACTAGTAGAAGGTCAGTTGTGCAGTGAGACTTCATTATAACTTAGTGATCATCCAGTTAACTAATCAATCAACCAAAATAGCTAGTGAATGCAAAGAATTCAAGTTCCACAATTGTGGTGGAGATTCCAAGGCAGTGTAAGATCAGTTGTAGACTAGAAGAATGTCACTATTCGACAGTATTTTAGCAGGTTCACAAAAGTTCGTGATGAGCTTATAGGAGTTGGTGTTACTGTTTCAGATGATGACCTGGTGAGCTTAGCCCTTATAGGCCTTCCCAAGAGCTTTCATAGCTACAAATATTCGATGAATGGAATGGAGAAACTACCGAATTGAGAACACTTATGGTACAATTTGTTATAAGTGGAAAAAAGGTGTAATACCACATATGGAACTTCATCTAAGGGCAATGATGAAGAAAAAATTACATTGGTTGGAAAGGGAAAGAAGAGAAAAGGGAAGAAATATCAAACCAAATTAGAATCTAGCCAAGGGAGGAAAGAAGGAATATTTTTCCAATATTAAATGCTTCAATTGTCATGAATTTAGGCATTATGCCACAAATTCTCCACACAAAAATTCAAGCAAGAAGACCTCAGGAGGAGCAGTAGGTGAAGCCTTGGATTCACAGTTTGAGGTTGAATTCACCCTTATTGCATGCATGTCCAACATAGTGATGGGGAGCATGTGGTACTTGGAATCAAGTGCATCGTTCCACACGATAGGGTGTAGAGTTTTTTTCAGTGAACTGGAGTATAAATATCTCCAAATGCACATCAATTTGGGGGATGAAGAAATGTAGAATGCGATCAAGATTGGTACAATCACCTTTGAGAGGGATTCATGCTCCCCTCTCAGACTCAAGGATGTCATGTTTGTTCCAATCCTAAAGAATACCATCTCTGTTAAAGTTTTGGAAGACCGTGGTTATGATGTGATCTTCAGAAAAGGTAGAGAATTCCTAAGACACATATCCATGAGACAGGTGAAGCAAATTAGGGTTCATGTGAAGAATATGTATAAGCTATAGGTGGAATATTATTTTGAATTAAGCAGTAAGGTGAAGAAAGTGAAGAGCCACGATGTCAGTGAAATTTGGCACATAAGAATTGACTATTTTCATCATGTCGCCTTGAAGATTATGCAACAAATAACCATTGGCCTCCCCAAAGTAGTATGCATGTCTTGGAAATGATCCACTTTGATGTCTATGGACCTTTCTTGAAAGGCACCACTGCCAGACACAAATATTTTATCATTTTTATTGATGACTTCTCAAGGAAGTGTTGGATATTATTTATGTGGAAGAAAGATGAGACATTCTCCAAGCTTGTAAAATTTAAGGCACTAGTTGAGAAAGAAAATACCAAGAAGGCGAAGGCTCTCAGGAGAGATAATGGAGGTGAGTATGTTTCAAATGAATTCAAAATTTTCTATGCAAAAGAACGCATTCAAAGAGTGCTAAAAACACCCCACAACCCACAACAAAATGGGGTGGCTGAGAGAAAGAACCATAAAATTGTGGGATATGGAAGAGCTACGTTACATGACCAAGGCATACCTCTACATTTTTGGGTTGAGGAATGAAACAAAATAGTCTACTTGCAGAACCAGAGTCCTCATCAGATTCTTGGTATGATTACACCAAAGGAGGTTTTCTAAGGGAGGAATCCAGATGTGTTGCACTTCAATAGTTTTAGATCCTTTGTTTACTACCATGCCTCCAAAGAATCAAGAAAGAAGCTTGAGATGACAACAAATTTGGGATTATTTTTGGGTTACACAGAAAATCCCCACAATAAGTATGTGTACTTACCTTCCCTAAGAATGAAAATAGTGTGAAGGGATATAAAGTTTTATGAGGATAAAGTGATGCAGTGCTCTCATGATAGGGAGCTTGAGATACCATCAGAAGAGGATATTTTAGCTCCAAAGGAGGAGCCTCATGAAGTTTTGGAGTAGCCACAAATTGAAGAGTAGACAGTAGAGACGACCACTCAAGCAGAACCATCCAAAGAAATCAGAAGATGATATACTTGTGCAATATGTGAGGGAGAATGTGGTAGCTCCTTCAATTTTTTGCAGGAAAATAAGGACATCTGAGAGGTGCATTGGTTACATGCCTCTAATCACTGAGCTTTTAGAGATGAGGCATCCTAATTTTAGGAAGAAATAGAGAAACCTGTATGGGTTGATGAAGTGGTGAAGGAATATGAATCCATTGTAAAGAACAATGTTTGGGAAGTGGTCCCAAGACTAATAATTAAGTCATTTGTGGGTTGGAGATGGATATTCAAGGTTTAGCATGTAGCACATAAGGCCATATTTGTGCCCAAAATATTCTCTCAAGTTGAGGGAATTGAATATCATGAGACATTTGCTCCTATATCAAGGAACTCATCCATTAGATCAATTCTTGCACTGGCTATGTAGACGAGGTGGAAGACCCACCAGATGGATGTAGAAACAACATTTTTCGATGGGGTTATTGAGGAGGAGGTTTACATCAAGAAATTAGAAGGTTTTGATACATTTTATCGAGAGTCTCATGTGTGCATAATCAAGCAAGCCTTGTATGTTCTCAAACAAGCATCGCATGCTTGGTACACCAGGATCGAAATATATCTCATGGTTTTTGCTTCACCAAAAGTGAAGCTGATGCAAACCTCTATCACATCTTAGTAGAAGGGAAATTTCTTATTATTGTCTTATGTTTTGATTTTCTTTTGACTGATGATGAGAAGTTGATAATATGTTGCAAGGGAATTTGAAATGAAGGACATGGGTATCATGCACTACTTCCTCGAGTTCGAAGTATGGCAAGGTGATGGGGAACTATTTGTGTCTCAAGGAAAGTATGAAAATGAGATACTGCAGAAATTTCACATGGAGAGTTGTAAATGCATGGAGACACCTATAATGACCAACTAGAGGAAGGAGAATGCCACTTCAAGTGATGAAGTGGATGCTACTATTTATCGATGGTTAGTTTGTTCATTAATGTATCTTGTGAACACAAAAACAGATATGGGCTATGCAGTCAACCAGCTGAGCCAAGCTATGGTTAGGCCAACCAAATTATTTTGGAAGGAAGCTAAGCATGTTTTACGGTACCTTAGAGGCACTACCGAGTTTTGACTATGGTACAGACCAACATAGGGAGTGAAGCTTTGTGGCTGCACATATGAAAATTGGGTAGGGATTCCATCCAACCGAATCAATACATCAGGTGGAATTTTCAGTATTGGTTCAATAAAGGTTTTTTGGTAGAGAAGGAAGTAATATCTCTGGTGCCTAGCTTCATATAAGTAGAATACATGGCTCCATTTCAAGCAACATGTGAGGTGATCTGGATGAGAAAGATACTTGTAGGACTGTTTAGTCAAATTATGGATCTAGCTGTGATCTATTGTGATAATTAGAGTTGCATTAATCTATAAGAATCTTGTACTTCACGATTGATACAAGCATACAAATATCCAGTATCACCATTTGTGGGACTGTGTGCAGATATAGATAAATTTTCTACAATAAATTCCGGTAGAGGAACAAGATGCTAGAATTTTTACAAAGGCTTTATCAAGAGGGAAGTTTGAATTCCATAGTTACAAGATAGAGGTGGTTGATAATCCCTTTCCTACTGAGAGGGAGTGTTGAAAAATGCAGCAAGAAATTCTCAATTTTATTTTGCCTTGATTAAAATGAGAAAATTCGAATTTCCACATCAACAAAGAACTTGGATGTAGTTAACTTGTGTGACATGGATTGTGTCACGCATTTTACTCAGTAAATTTGATTTGGAGGAGTTACAATTCAGTTAAGATTATGTGATTTCTAGTTTGTAGCAATCAAGGTCAATGATTTCAAGTTGTTTTCAGTTAAAATAGTTCCAACTATTGAAGGAACAAGTGGAAGGTCAGTTGTGTAGTGAGACTTCAGTATAACTCAATGATCATCTAGTTAAATTATCAATCGACTCAAAATAGGTAGTGCATGTAGAGAATTTGAGTTCCCCATCTATGGTGGATATTCTAAGCCATTGTAAAATTATTTTTAGACTAGTCTTGAGTGTACCAAAGTTGCATACAGTCATATGACTAGACTTGGGAATTTCACAATAAATTTGAGGAATTTCCTAAATAAAAGGGGCCTAATTTCTTAAGGAATTGCACAAGGTAATATGGTCTCAATTAGAGGCATAAATTGAATAAGTCTCGGTTAGAGCTTATCAGTGATTAGAGAGATAGGTTATTCACTTGTAGGTTGCGATCAATTGAAAAATGCAATTGTAATACATATCTATTCATCAAATTAATCAAAGCACACATAAGGGTTTTTAATAGATTACTTTCCCGTGGAAAAATAATGTGTGCATGTGTGTTATTTCTCATTGCATGTTTTTTTATTGATGTTCTAAATTGTGAATTAAATTCCGCAGATAACTAGAGTAGGTTTGTATATTATTATTTTGATTAAAAATTCATGAGAAGTTGCAAATATACACCATATTTTCTATACGAAACACTTGGGCTTCATAGTGGTAATGAGAGGTATCGAGGCTACCGATAGCGTGAGTGAGACACAAAGAGGTAATGCACAAATGTTAGGGGCATTCAGGGTTAGCATGGTTAGCTAATAAATGTTTAAGTCTTGTATTGCATGAGTGCAATGAAATCATATTCCAAAATATTGATTAAGGGGAATGATGATCATTACCTATAGGTGGAAGGGATTGAGTCGTTTTTCTTTTAGGGTGTCACTATGTGATTGAGATTTTAGGATTTGGATAAATTTAATTGCATTATATTAAGGCGCACAAGGATAATGGTTAGAATGAAAATATATTAGGTATTTATATGCAATAAACTCATCAAATGAATACGAAGCATTATGGGGAGGAAAAAAGTGATGAAAAAAACAAAAAGAAACGAAAAAATTGAAAGACAACATACAAATCACAAATTTTAAGTGCTAGAGGAATGACGCCTGCCTGACTTGGTTGCACAAGCGCGATTAAACTTCACAAAGGTAGATGAGATCTATATTAAAGAAAACTGTGTGGATCTCTTGGAGTGAAATGGAGTTTGGGGTTGGACTCCTTTTACAATTTTCTTCACACACGTGAAGGAATCTAAAATGAATTCAATATCACACTTTGGGAAGTGATAGGGTGCGGAAAAGTGCAACATGCCTTTAGTGGAAGCTTATAATTAGGAGAATCAATTTCACTAATATTTAAATGTGGATTGATCTTAAAAATCACGATTGCAATTTTCTAAGGAAGAATTCAACTAGACTTATCACAAGCAAAAACAATTATAAATTTTAGTGTTAGACACAAGTAATACTGAGATTTGGGGGGGGGGGGGGGGGGGGGGGGGGTTTGAATCAATATTACGAAAATATTATAAAACTTTATGCAGTTAAAACTTGTTAGTAAATTCACTTCAAAATATGTAACAATATCATGTGCATGGAAAACAAAAACAATCATCACATGTAGACACTTGGATTTTAGGTGGAAAAACCCCCCTCCAAGACAAAAAACCACCAAAATTTTTGCTGCTTCTTCTTATTATCTATTGATTCAAAATATTCTCATTTACATTACATCATCTTGACACCACTAGCAATGGAGCACCAACCCCTTTATTGAAATGAGAAATGTTTGCCACAACCAACTTGGAGCACCCACTCCTATAATATATAATCAATGTGCACTTATCTTGAAGCTCCTACTCCAAGTACAAAAAATTCTGAAACAAGATAATATAATTCATAATTGAACAAATTATTGCATAAATAAAACTAGAATCACATAAGAACACTCATGCAGCCACAATTTCATGCTCCAAATGAGAGAACAAATCTCTCCACACGCACTCTCCAAACTGACCTTCAATATTTTCACACAACTTTGAATCACTGTTGATGAATGATTTTTGAAACACACTGCAATATTGAAGCTCTAAAATATCTTCTACAATCACTGGTTTTTGCACTTTCTCTTCATGCACACTCACTCACTAACAGTACTAGAGGACCAACAAATGGGCAACTTTTCTTCTCATATTTGTAAATTTTGGATATGGTTAAGTCAATAAATTCTTCAAATGGTGGAGCTCTCCAAAAGCCTTTTCACACACTTCATATTTGATTGAGATAGGATTATTGACCAAATCAAGCCACTTAGTCCACTAGCCTTTTGATATTTTCAACTTTGATCCACTTCTAGAGGCCCCACAACTTATCTCAACCTTTTTCTAGATAATTTTGATCATGAGCTTCGTCGAATACAAAATAATTTCAATTTTGTGTGCAGAATCCAAAGTGAATGTCGTGTTTCCTTTTAGTCACACCCATAGAACAACATAACATTGACTGCAATCGCATGCATAGGCCTTCCTCCCAGTGACTAGAGCCCTTTATCCACATGCATAGGTTTATCTCCATGCAACCGAGGAAAAGCATGATGCAAAACAAAAATATTCCCTCAAACTTGCAACATAGCTTCAAGGGGTTAATATGACTCATAAAACATCCTTCCAATGTCATATTGACATCATGAAACCATCTACATGACTAAAAAAGACTCAATACACAACGTCAACTTGACCTCTAGCAAGGATGTAGCCCAGCTTCAGATGAGTCCTTGTTACATCATGACAACTCTTCTACAAACCTCCTGAGACTATGACAACCTTTTACATCATCATGACAACCTTGAACAAGTATACAACAGACTCAAGATAATACACAGTGATTCATGAGTACATGAATTACAACAAGTGAGATCAATGGAAACATAAACATGCCAACAAACTCTCCCTTTGACAATGATGTCAACCTGTAGCTTCTAAAAATAAATATTACATTTACATAAAATAATATGAAGATGAGAACATACACAACTCTCTCTCTCTCTCTCTCTCTCTCCTTTTACATCAATGGAAAGGGATTCTCATTATGGGAATTTTAAGGTCTAAAATGGGCCTCCGAAGGGAATTATAAAATAATAGTGGAAATAATAAAATAAGATTACATTACATCATTAAATTTTAGAGGGAAAAATAAAAAAACTACTTTTTCAACTCGCATTTTCAACTTATCTCCTCGTGGGTTTACTCAAATTTCAAGCAGAAAACTCGTTGAATGCAAAATTTGATTCCTCATCCAAGGAGTACCCATGTTACATACTTTTTATGGCGCCTGCTACACAAAAAATGATAAATACATGAAAAACGTGATTGCAATCATGTTTTTTAATGTATTTCTCATATTTCGTGTAGCAAGGCCCATTAAAAATATGCAACATGGGTACTCCTTGGATGAGAAATTAAATTTTGCATCCAATGATTACTCCCGCTTCAAATTTGAGTAAAAAATTAGGAAGATAAGTTGAAAATACAAGTTGAAAAAATAGTTTTGTTTTTTTTATTATTTTTTAATATTACTACTTTTTATCCCAAAATTGGTGAATCATCCCCCATGGTTTACATCATCATCTTGAGTCCTATTGGTTCTTATAAAGTTTATTTTTGTTGTAAATTTTTCTTAGGAGGCCCATTTTATACCTCAAAATTTCTCTAATGACAAGGAAAAATAAAATACATAAGACACTGTAACACATGGGCAATGTTGAAGTACTCCCCTTGAGAGGTTGCAAAAAATAATTTTCCTGAGCCGGTGAACATTCCCCCCCTTAATATATTTGAGACCACACCATCTTGAAGAAGAAATAGGCATGAAGAAGAAATCCATCATGAAATGAAGAAGAAGAAGAAAGAAAACAATTCATAATGCTTTGAAAAACATGCAAACAACCAACCACCACCCATTCTCCAAATTTTGTAGCTGAAAGTGCTTTGGTGCCAGCCATATGACAATAGATAATTCCATGAAAAACTCCTAAATTCCTTGGAAAAGGCACAACACCCATGTGCTCTCTAATATATTCAAATTGCTCTGTTGGAAGTGGATTATTGAAGATATCTACAGTTTGTTCATTTGAAGCAATATATTCCAACTTCACAACATTGTTTACCACTTGTTCCTTAGAAAATGGTATTTAATTGGTATGTGCTTGGTCTTGGAATGAATAATTATATTTTTGGAGATGCTTATTGCACTTGTGTTGTCTAACATGACGGGAAGAGGCTCTTCGTACTCAATATACATGTCTTGAATAGTTTTTCTCATCCATAATATGTGCGTACAACAAGAGGCTACTCCTATATATTCAACTTCAACAATGGAGAAAGAGATAGACCTTTGTTTCTTGCATGCCCAAGAGACCAAAAAATGTCCCAAAAAGTGAGATTCTTCTAAAGTACTTTTCCTAACATTGATACTACCAACCCAATCAACATCAGTAAAAGTAATCAAATTTAAATGTTTACCTTTGAGATACCATAATCCATACTCAATAGCGCCTTGAAGGTTCTTGAAGATCCTTTTTATTGCATTAAGATGGGTATCCTTGGGATTATCTTGAAATATTGAGATCAATCCTAAAACTTGCATAATATCAAGTCTAGAAGTAGTTAGATATAATAAGCTACCAATAATGGGATTATACATGGAATGATTTACCTCTGGTAATTCATCATATTTACTCAATTTGCAGTCGATTAGCATAGGAGTGACACTAGTTTGCAATCTTCCATCCCAAATTGTTTTAATTTCTCTCTAATATACTTTGATTGAGAAATGAAAATGGATTTATCATCTTGAATAACTTGTAAACCAAGGAAGAAAGTAAGCTCACCCAACATTGACATCTCAAATTATTTTTTCATTTCTTGTGAAATTTTTTGGCTCATCCCCTCCAAATTGATAAGAAAAATAACATCATCTACATAGAAAAATTATTAGAAAATGATCACCTTAAAATTTGATTATAAATTAGTGTCTCTGGATCCCTTTTTGAAGCTTTTTTATTGTACATGTTTGCCTAGATTTTCATACCACACCCTTGGACCTTGTTTCAAGCCATAGAGAGACTTTTTCAGCCTGCACATTTGATTCTCATCATCACCCAATAAAAAAAATTCAATATGTTCTATATCAACTTCCTCTTATAGATCACCATTCAAGAAGGTTGATTTAACATCCATTTGATAAAATTTATGTTTCTTGAAGCATGCAAAATACAAAAAAAATATTATTGCATCTAATCTAGCTACAAGTGAAAAAGTTTCATCAAAGTAAATACCTTCTACCCGAGTATATGCTTTGCACACAAGTCTTTCTTTGTTCCTTACCACCTTGCCTTATTCATTTAGCTTGTTCTTGAACACCCATTTGGTTCCAATTATGTTTTCGTCCTTCGGCCTTGGCACAGGCTCCCATGTATTATTATTCTCAATCTGATCTAACTCTCCATTCATTTCCTTCACCCAATTTTGATCTTCTATAGCATCATTGAAGTTTTTAGGCTCTATTTGATACAACAATGCATAATGCATTTTATTGAACCTATCCAATATTTATCTCCTTATTTGCACTCCAAGCTCTTTGTTCCTAAGAATTTGACTTTCCAGGTGCTTCTTGTGAATGTCAATTGGTGGAGCTTCCTTTGAAGTGGAGGTCCTCCTTCCTTCTTCCTCTTCTTAATCCTTGTCAGAAATTTCTTGATCCTCATATTTGATGAAATCATGATCAACTACAACATCTTTGGAATCATTAGATTTAGGCAATTTTTCATCAAGAACAATATCAAAACCTTCAATTATCTTTTTGGTTCTCTTGTTGTAGCATTTTAGTCCCTTTCTCTTGAATGAATAGACAAGGAATATATGCTCATCAACTCTTGGTTCAAATCCATGTTTGTCTTTCATCCTCTTTATGTAGCATTTGCTCCCAAAATTTTTGAAGTGGTCAACATTTGCTAGTCTTCCTTTCCACAACTCATATGGATTTTTGTCACTATTAGATGATTCTCCCCACAAAGTATCTAACACACGAGCTTCATCTAACATAACTCATGCTATATTTTGGACCAACCTATTTTTCCTGTCGACTACACCATTTTGTTGTGGTGTTCTAGCTATGGATTATTTCCTCTTGATCCCATGCTCCTCACAAAAATAATCAAATTCCTTGGACATGAACTCACCTCCTCTATTATATCTAATACAATTTATCTTCAATTCAACTTCATTTTCCACAATTGCCTTAAAATACTTGAATTTTCTGAAAGCTTCATATTTTTCTTTCATGAGCATAATCCAGGTAGCTCTAGTGAAGTCATCAACAAACAATATGAAATATCTCTCACCTCTTGTACTTTGCTTCCTTGTAGGACCACATACATGTGTATCCACTAGCTCCAATGGTCTACTTGTGGTGAATACCTTGGATTTTAAATGCACTCTTGTTAGTTTCCCAAATTGGCATGACTTGCATATTGTGCTATCTGGTTTGGCCAACCTTGGTAATCCTCTAACTACTCCAATATTTCTAATTTTTATTAGATTATAAAAATTAACATGATCCAATATTCTATTCCATAGCCAAAATTATTCTATTTTTCTCATGCAACAACTACGTCTAGCGTCATAAAAAATATACATGTTTTCACTTCTAATGGCCTTTGCCACCAAATTTCCTAATTTTCCATTTATGATCTGACACTCTTTAGATATGAAAGTCACCTCATTCCCATTATCACACAACTTACTCATGCTGAGGAGATTGTGTTCAAACCATCAACATAGAGCACATTTTGAGCTTTGGTCTTCTTGTCCAATCTAATTCTTCCTTTTCCTTTGATGGGAACTGTTGCATCATTTCCAAAACTGACATTTCCTTTTTAATACTTTTTTACCTGTAGGAATTTTCTCTTATCACTGGTCATATGTTTGGAGCATCCATTATCAGTAAGCCATTTCGCATGTTGATCATGAGTTATCAAAGCAATCTCACAATTTTCATAATTTTGATTCTTCTTCTTCCATGTTCTCAAAATTTTATGTTGATTAGATTTCTCATGTGTGTGTTGCATGAAAGAGTTTGGAAAGCTAGATCTACACTCACTATCTTTGTGACCAAAATTATTGCATATGAAACACTCGATCTCATTCATTAGTGGAGAAAAATAATTATTTCCGTTAGCATGCAAAGTATTTGGTCATTGAGAAACTCTTGATCTATCAACATTTCTTCTAGGAAACATCTTCAACCTACAATTTATGGCCTTGTGTCTAAAATTATTACATGCAAAAAAATAACCATAAAATAGTGTAGGATACTTTAATTTTTTTTCAATGATGGAGGAGTGAAATTTGATTTTAGCTCCATTATTTTGCACACTCTTGTTAGTTGCTGCAAAATGTGCTTTATTTTCCTTTCCTTTCAAAACCCAAACCGGTTTTGTGCTCAAGTGACCTTTGCATGTTGAGAATATCTTGCAAGGTTTCATATCCTTTCATAAATTTCTGATTTAGACATGCTTTCGTTTTTGCTTTTGATAAATTGGCCCTTAATGCAACAATTTCTTTCTCAAGTTTGTGACAATTTTCTTTCCATTCTTCTAGCTGATTGGTGAGCACATTTTCTGTATTTTTTTCCTCTTCCGATTCTCCCTTTAAGAATATAATGTACTCTTCATGAGTGCATGCAATTGGAGCTCCATCAATATTATTCTTCAAAGACACATTTGCTCTATCCAACTCAACCAATTTTTTTTGTTGAACCACAATTTGTTACAACAATTTTTCATTGAATTTCTCAAGTTCACACAACTGGGTTTTTAGAGAATTATCAACCAAAGGAGGCTTATTCTCCTTTGGTTTGCATATTTATTCCTTCAACAATTTTTTTTTTGTTTCTAGCCTTTAGTAGTTTATCAAGTGTAGTAATTAGCTCACCTTCATAATCAATCTCTCCATCTTGAAGATCATATTAATATTTGGACTCAAAATCCATAAGAATAAATTCATTGTGTCCTTCTTCTTCAGATGAATACTTTTCATATCTTTCTCCATAAGTATCACTTTCTTCTTTTGAGTAGTATCTCCTTCTATTTTGGGCTTTACATTTTCGAAATTTCTGAGTTTTATCCTTCCTCTTTATCTCCTTCTTCTCCTCCTCCTTTTCACTTCTTTTATCTGGAAACTTTACAACGAAATGTCCAACTTCTCCACATTCAAAGCACTTGAAGGGAAGATTTCCTTTATACTTTATGAAACCTCTCTTTAATTTACTGGCAAACTGAGAAAATTATTAATCAGATTCACCATACAATAATCTTCCTCTTCCTTTATTTCCTTTGGAAGTTTCTTTAGATTTTTGGTAAGAGCCTTGACCTTCTTGTAGGCCTTGAAATTTGCTTCACTAGACTAAAATTTATATTCTAATATGTGGATCTCATAATATGTAAGCATTCTAAGCAATTTATCCATAGTAAGAGAGCTCAAGTCACACATATGCTCAATAACAGAAACATTGGGATTAAATCTTGCTGGTAAAGACCTCAATATTTTCTAAATAATAACCTCATATTCAAAGTTTTCATATATGCTCTTGATTATATTTGTCACTATTTCAACCCTTCAGAGTTCTCTCCACTAGATTCATCTTCTTTCATTTTCAATTTCTCAAACCTCATCCTAGAGGTTTGGAACTTCAATTTATTCACCTTCTTATTACCTTCATACTTATTCTGAAGTTTTTCCCAGACATCTTTGGCTAATTTACAATGAATGAATTTTATCAACTCATTCTCACTAAGCCCGACCAAAATAACATTTCTGGCCTTGGAATTGTTTTGACAAAAATTCTTTCCATTAGGGTCTGAAGGAAGAACATTATGAACAACATATCTTATCACCATAGTAGAATAAACAACAAACCATAAAATCATGATATGCCCCTGCATTACCATCTTCCATAAATTGTAGTTCTCACCATAAGAACCTGGAAGATTCAAATCATCGCCAACCATTATCCCTTCACAATTTCTCCTTTCAACAGTCAAGATGCAACAAAGGATGCAGATTTGATACCATTTGTTAGACATAAGTAATAATGAGAGAGGGGAGTGAATATGTGTTATGAAAATATTATAAAAATTTCTAGAATTAAAACATATTAAAAAATTCACTTCGAAATATGTAACAAGATCATGCACATGAAAAACGCAAACAATCATCACATGTAGACACTTTTATTTTATGTGGAAAAACCCCCTTTAAGGAAAAAAACCACCGAAATGTTTGATGCATTTTATTATTATCTATTGCTTCAAAAATTCTCATTTACATTACATCAGCTACCCACCACTAGCAATGGAGCACCCACCCCTTGATTGAAATGAGAAATGTTGGCTACAACCAACTTGGACCACCCACTCCTAAAATAGACAAACAACATGCACTTAAATTGAAGGCCTTACTCCATGTACAAACAATTCTACAACAAGATAATATAATTCATAACTGAAAACACTATTCCATAAAAAAAAAAAATAGCATCAAATAAGCACACGCATGCAACCACGATTGCACACTCCAAATGAGAGAACAAATATCTCCACACACACTCTCCAAACCTATATTTAATCTTTGAACACAACTTTGAAACACTTATGATGAATAATTTTTGAAGCACACTACAATACTGACTCTCTGAACTCTCTAATACAATCACTAATTTGTGCACTTTCTCTTCATACACACTCACTCACTCACACTACTAGAGAACCAACAAATGAGGTTTTTTTCTTCGCATATTTGTAAATTCTAGAGATGGTTAAGTCATTAAATTATTCAAATGGTGGTTCTTGCCCAAAACCTTTTCAAACACTTCATATTTGATTGATATAGGATTATTTACCAAATAAAGCCAGTTACTCCACTAGCCTTTTGATATTTTAAACTTCGATCAACTTCTAGAGGCCCCATGACTTATCTCAACCATTTTCTAGAAATTTTTGATAATGAGATTTTCCAAATACAAAATAATTTCAATTGTGTGTGCAAAATCCAGAGTAAATTTCATGTTTCCTTCTAGTCACACCCATAAAATTGCATAATTTTGACTACAGTCACATGCATATGACTATATTCCAACGACTAGAGCCCTTAAGCCCCATGTACATGCTTATCTCCATGCAACCGAGGCAGAGCATGATGTAAAAAAAAAATATTTCTCT
Source organism: Pinus albicaulis (assembly GCA_034641835.2). Classification (NCBI taxonomy): domain Eukaryota; kingdom Viridiplantae; phylum Streptophyta; class Pinopsida; order Pinales; family Pinaceae; genus Pinus; species Pinus albicaulis. Next base: position 1,041,339,248 of record CM076572.1, read on the forward strand.
TTAACTTGCAATAAATCTTCAAGGGGGCTGATATGACTTGTAAAACATCCTTCCAAGATCATCTTGAAATCTTGAAACCATCTACATGAATAAAAAATACTCAATACAAAACATCAACTTGACCTCTAACAAAGATGTAGCTCAACTTCAAATGAGGCCTTGTTACAATATGAAACCTCTTCTACAAACCTTCTCAGACTATGAAAACATTTTACATCATCATGGAAACCTTCAAAAAGTATACAAAAAACTTAAGAGAATACATAGTGACTCATGATTACATGACTTACATCTAGTTACATCAATGGCAACACAAACATGCCAACATTTAGAAACTTGTTCCTTTGAGAGATTGATGGGGATTCAAAATTTGAAGGAGTAAAAATTTTTGGTGGGTTGTTGTATGATCTACAATAGAAACCATTTCAACATGTTCATCATTACCATGTTCAATGGAGTCTTTAGGTGCATATAGTGGAATTTTATGAAATTCATCCTTATAATTAATGTCAACATTATTCTCAAATTGAATATATGATAGGCCGAAATTTCACTCCTGTGTAAATATTGGCGAATGGTATTATTCTTTAATTTAACCATTATGGTTTTCACTTTCAACTTTTTAAGCCCTATTTAAGCCCCATGTTAACCCTAAAACTCCTTATTAAGCCCTAGATATTGAGTGATTACATTTCTATTGTTATATTGTTATGTAGGCTATAACCTCTCGTGGTCCCATTTCATTATAATTGTACCATTTATCTCCTACACACACACACACACTAAGGAGACCTACTCTTAGAATAATAAAATAATTTCTTGTACATAATATTCATTGTAAAAGAGGTTTTCTCCCTCAAAGAGGACTATAATGTTTGGTTTCTTACTATTTTTAAAGTGCACGATTCATAACATTTAGGATCAGAGCTCATGATCCTAGGGTTTTGTTACTTCGAAAAGGTCATTATGGAATTTTCTCTATAAAAAAATTCATGGAGGTTTCAAATGGTTAAACTTGGAGAATATTGAGGAGAAATATCATGCAATATTTGGTTCAAATTTCAGATCTTGATTTGTTATATTTTGGATACATACTGCAAGGAAGTTAGGGTTTCTGAATGCTTTTGAAATAAGTTTTAAAAAAGCATATTTGAAATTTTCAATATATATATATATATATATATATATATATATATATATATATATATTTATTTATTTTATTTTATTTTATTTTATTTTTTCTGAGGTTTCAAACCATGAAACTTGGACACATTAAGGTGGAGTCTTAGTGAGATTTTGGTTCAAATTTTAGATATTGGCTTTCTATAATTTCAGATATATGGTCTAGGAAATTTTTGGTTCTTGAGTACTTCGAAAATTAGTTTAAAATGAAGTAAGTTTGACATTTTTGAAAATTTTGTCTTGGGAGGTTTTAGATAGTGAAAATTTGACCATATTAAGGATAAATCTTGGGGAACATCTACTTCATTTTTGAAAATTTGTTTCACTATATTTTCAGAGTTATACCTTGTAGAATTTAGGGTTTGTGAACAGTATTGAAATAAATTTTAAATAAGTTAGTTATGTATTTTTGCTATATTTTCTTTTATGGGACTTGTTAGATTGTGAAATATTCAGGATACATATAGAAGTATCCTAGATTCAAATTTCAGAATTATATTTGAAGAATTGGACACACGATACACTATATAAGGTTGTTCATGGGAAGAGGCCAAAAATCAGTAAAGTTACTTTAAATTTCACTTGGAACATAAAATTCTATTCACACCTATGTAATTGCAAAATATGCGTACCATAGTATGAAATAATACAGTTTCAGATCTAGAAGTACTCAAATACCAAAGATATATCAAGAAAAACTTTATCCATTCAAATATTCTCCAAATTAAGCTATGTAACTTACAAGTGACCTAACTGTTGATTAGAAGATCCCATTCTTTTGTGGATGAACATTGTATAAAGAGGAGTATTATTGTTATTTTCCAACATGCCTCTAAAAGAATCTACTAATCTGATTAAATTTTTTGGAGAGTCATCCTTGAATCATGAATAAAGTGAAGACTATAAATTTAGGTTAAATAAATTAGAGAAAAACATTAATGAAATGGATGGTAGTATGTTGGAAAATATGGATTTCTTAGGTTCTCAAGAAAAGATTCAAAGATAAATGGAAAAGAAGATGAATGAAAATAACGAAGAAATGCAAAAATCCTTTAGAAAATAAATAAAATAATTACAAAACATTATATGAAAATATCTCCCTAAAAGGGAAGTGGATATCCAAGAAAATCATGAACATAAGGATAAACATGGTATTGAGAATTGATCTCATATGGGGAGTATAATATCACAATTATAATAGCAAAAATATCACGGTAACTTAATAATGAATTTCCAATCCAAAATCCACATCATCAACGCTTCAAATCAACACCAAAGAACTATTAAATTTAGAAGATCGATATGAGAACGCTTGATTCTATTGATCTTATAACATGGATATTTTAGATAGAACGATACTTTGATCTACACCAAGTGGCACCTTTATTAATTATATAATAATTATAATAATTATATTAATATATTAAATATATTAATATAATTAATATTATATATTGTATTATATATAATATATAATTATTGAAAATAATTATATATAATTATGCTATATTAATATTATACAATAAAAACCAATCAAAATCCTTTAAATTAATTATTAATTTAAATTTATTAATAATAATATATTATATATATTAATATATATAATATTACATATATAATATTAATATAATAAGAATTAAAATAATAAATATACTATAATAATATTAATAATTAATAAATTATAATAATTAATTAATATATTATAGTATATAGTATCATAATTATAATATTATATTAAATATAAATAATGATGATGATGATTATGATGGTTACTGTCTATTAAGATCAATGCATTTTATCCAATCTTAAGAGAGGAGCTTCAAAATATTGTTTCTATGGTCAAAAGGAAGAGAAATAAGTGCTCCAGGATCACTATAGGTGAGTTGGCTTAATAAGTCAAGAAAATTGGAAGTGTGACAGATAATAGGGAATTGAAAACCAATGCGAATATATATATATATATATATATATATATATATATATATATATATATATATTATACTAATATATAATATAATAATATATATTATAATTATATTATAAAAATAAATGAATATATTTTTTGACTCTCAACTAGAATTTCCTAACCTAACTCTCATTTTGACTTAGTTAACTAATAAAAATTGTAATTATTTATTATATAATTATTATAAATATAATTAATATATTATATATTATTATTATTATTAATAATATATAATATAATAATTATATATATTATTATAATATATATGTGTGTGTGTGTGTGTGTGTGTGTGTGTGTGTGTGTGTATTAATTTATAAATATATATAATATTAATACTTATTATATGATTATGATGACGATGGTTAACATCAACTAAGACCAAACTTTGGTCTATCGGACCTAAAGAAATGAATTATTTAGTTTGTTTTAAAATTGTACTCCTATGCTCAAAGAGCTTGGAGAGAAGCGTTTCGAGCTCACTATAATTTTGACATGTTAAAATGCTAGGAAGGTTGGTATTGCAACAAAGATTATGAAGCTAAGATCTAATGTGGGTGCACACAAGGCACTCTAAGTGGAAGTGATTTTCATCCTCAATGTTCATATTCTCACAGATATGGCAGATCCTTTCCACCCAAGGTGTTTTAGGAACCGTCCAACGACCTGTTTCACTATGGAGCTCATGAGAGTTTGTTCTTATCCTGGCTATATTTTTTTTCTTTCTTTGAGCTAGTTAAAACATAAAGATACTTTTGATCTTCTAGAGTAGGGTTGATGACCTCCTTATAATATGTTAATTTTCTTTTAGCCTCTAAATATTTCTCACACCACATTTCCTCTTTCAACCTAGAAGTAACAATATTTTTAATGTTATTAATATTTTGCAATGCAACATTTTTTTCGATCTCCCAATGGTTTAATGAGGCCCTCGTATCTTTATACCAACCTTGTTTGAGCTTTAGGTGGTTTTGGCTGGAATTTAAAGCTAGCTTAGGAATTCTATGGTCTCCCATGTTATCAATTTTGTGCTTGTACAACAAAAACCTAGTCATAGCTAGACTCTCGATAGGGGAATGACCCACTTGTATAAGGATAATAGGATAGGGTGTATTTATTTTAATTTTTAGGTTATACGTTATAAAACACTTCTATATTTGCTCAATATTTATCCAGGATTCTCTAGAGATGTTGCAAGTGCAAAAATCACATCCATACAAGATAACAGGAGTGACTAAAGTTTCAAAGAGGAGTTTCTTTTTATCTCACATCACAAGGTTTGCTGCTTTACAATTATTTTCAAGACCAAAATAAGCTTTCTACCCTCCATTAATCCTTTTCTGAATGCTATAGTTCCAGTTGAGCTTCTGATGAATATCAATTCCTATGTACTTGTAAGAAGACATTTCCTCCAAGTTGTTATTGTCATACACAAAATTAGTGTAAGTATCCTTCTTGGATTTGATAATCATAACTTTTTTTTCAGTGTTAATAGTCATACCCATGGTAGAGAAAAAATCCATACCAAGTCGTAGTTTCCTATCAAGATCAGATGGGCACTTTTCCATAATAACAGTATCGTCAGCATAGATAAGAAGGATGATGACTATTCCAGCTAAGATCATGCTGCACAACCTGCTTCCTCTAAAAAACCTTCTAGCTTGTTGATGTAAATGCCAAATAGGGTAGGGGAGAGGGGGAAACCTTGTTTAACTCCGATATTACACTTAATATATCTCGATCACCCCTCATTGCTCTTAAACATGGAAATTACATTCTCGTATAACCTTATAGCGGCAACTCTCAACTTGAAAGGAACCTTTAGATCTTCTAATATATTCCATAGGTTATTTCTAGGTACCACATCGAAAGCCTTTCTAAAGTCCACAAAGAAACAAAAGAGATTGGATTTATCATTACGTCATTCCTCCACAATGATCCTAAGCATAACAAGTGGTCTATTGTTGAGTGCTTCCTTCTAAAACCTGCTTGGTCTTTAGCCCACTTACCCTCACTTTCAAGCCATATGCTCATCTTATTTTCCAAAATAATACCATATAACTTGGCTAAGAGAGGGCTAATCATAATTTTCCAATAATGAGAGGGGTTATTTGTATCCCCACTTTTAAAAATAGGAATAATGAGGCTTTTAGTCCATGGTTTAGGGAATGCTTACTTGAATTATTGATTGAAAAGTCTATGGATGTGAGGGATGAGGACATGACCTCCAATTTTTAATATTTCTACCTGGTAACCTTCAATTTCCTTAGATTTTCCATTTTCCAAGCGCTTAACCCCAAAATCTATGTCTTCTAATGAGAAAAATTCTTTTTTTGTGAGAAATTTTTCAAAGTTATCTATGACATTTGGAGATTCATAAAGCTTTTTAAGATAGGAATTCCAGTCATGTAAAAATATTATATTATTATCTTTAGTTTTTCTAGTTAGAATCTGCCTCCAGAATTTCTTAGGAGCTACCTTAGAGAGGTGTAAGATATTTTCTTGTATTTTATGAATATACTACATTTTTTTAGTTAGGGCTTTGTATATTTTTATCTTTCCAATTTTAAGAGACTCATCAACAATTTCCTTAACTTATCTCCTCACACTTTTACAATATTTATCATACCAAGGGTTGGTTTTGCTATTTATTTTATTACTTGAAACCTCAATTGAGAACCTGTTAATAGAATATGATAGGGTTGTAGTAAAATTATGATAGAGGTCTTATATGTTGTCTATACTAGATAAAGAAAGAAAATTAATTTTTAATTCATTTAGAAAAAGATCATTTTTATTTCTATCAAATATTACTTTCTTTTGGCTATAAGGATTATCTTCTATGGGATATCTATGCATGACAAAATTGAGAGTTACAATTAAAGATCTATGATCCGAGTCAGGCTCGTGGTCATTTAGGATATAAAATTTTATTATTTTTGTGTATAAAGGGATATTGGAAATAACATAGTGTACCATGTTGCTAACAAGCCCATGGATACAGGTGATTTGGCAAGAATTGGGCCACTTCTTTAGACCATTGAAAATTATGAGATCTTGAGCACTGTAAAGCTTGACTAGCTGAGACTCAAACAAATTTTCCCCTAGATCTCTAGAGCTTCTTTTGTACCAGATAGCTAGAGTAGGGTCTTCGTCTAACCAAAGAGGATTAGGGTTGGAATAATTGCTTAGAAGAATAGCTTGGTTTCTTGAATTGTGAGCATTAAATTCACCCATTAAGAGGATATTATCTTCATTCCCTAGGCTAGAAATATCACTCTAAACCATTGTAAGGACCATTTGTATCTACATTATTTTTCTTATAGAAGTTAGAATTGATAGGGGAAAAACAGTATATTTCTATGTAGGTTTTTTTATCATTAATTTTTGTAATCTCTATCCAAATATATTGGTTGTAAGTGTCTTTTTTATAAATACTAGCATGAGAGGAGATGTTCTTCCTAATGTAACAAGCGATACCCCCAATGCCTCTATGGTAGGATCTCTTGTTCTAGATTGACCATAGTACAAAGCCATCTATATTAGGGACCTTAGGTTCTTCGTGCTCCCAAGTTTCAACTAGCAATATTGCTTATTTCAGTGTTTATAAGTGGTGGTGTATATATATATATATATATATATATTAATAATAATATTTATAATTTATTTGATGATGATGATGATGATGATGGTTACCATCTGTTAAGATCAATGCAGTCTATCTGACCTTAAGAGAGGAGAAAGAATCTAATTTTGATTCTTCAAAATCTTGTTTCTATGGTCAAAGAGAAGGGAAATAAGTACTCCAAGATTGCTATAGGTGTGTTATCTTAATAGGTCAAGAATATTGGAAGTGTGGTAGATGGTAGGGAATTGAGAGCAAATGTGAGTAAGAGTCGAGCAATTTAAAAGGATATGCTTTTCATCTTCCACCTACTTAGAATCACAAAGTTTATAGATTCTATCATTCCAAGGGGTCCTGGGAATAGACCATCGCTCAGTCTCATTCCGAAGCTCATGGGAATTAGTTCTTATCTTAGTGATGTTTATTTTTTTTAATGCTGGGCAACACAGAGAGATAATTCTGATTATCAAGGGTGGGGTTGATCACTTCCTTATAGTATCTTAGCTTCCTTTTACTCTCTAGCTCCTGATCCTCCTAAAACTTGTCCTTAAACTTGGAGGTATTAGTATTTTTGATATTATCTTTGCTTCCCTTATAGATCTCCTCTTTAATTCCCCAATGGTTGAGTCAGGACTGAGCATCCCTATGCCACCCGCGCTGGAGGCGAAGGTGAGGCTTTTGACCACAGTTAGAAGCAATTATAGGGAACCTTTTTTATTCCATGTTGTCAAGCTTCTTTTATATATATATATATATATTATATATATAATTTATTATATATATTATTATACTAATATTATATATAATATTAAAAATACTATAATATTATTAATATAATATATATTGTAATAAAAAATAATATAATATATTATTTTTAACATTAATATAATATGTAGTCATGCCAATCTTACCATATATATATATATATATATATATATATATATACATATTTGATTAAAAACGTTAATTGAATATATTTAATAATTATACATTAAATAATTCCCTTCCATTAAGGGATTTTGATTGGTTTACATATTATGTAAACCAATCAAATTCCTTTAAATTTTTTTAAAGGAATTTGATTGGTTTACATAATATGTAAAACAATCAAAATCCTTTAACCGAAGGGAATTTCCCATGAAATTTCTTTCAGTTAAATTTAAAGGATTTTGATTGGTTTACATATTATGTACGTGAAAATTTCATGGGCAATTTTAGTCTGATATTTCTTCTGGTCTTTATTTTTAGAATAATACTAACATGTATCGTATCAATGGATTTTTGAAAGTATAAAGGATTCCATTATATATTCTTCCACTTTTATAGAAGAATTGATAATATATTATGGGGATATTAAGAGCAATTCATTCTTTATTCAATTGGTAAATATCCGAAAAAGGGTCTAGTTATACGTACCTTCAACAATTTCAAAATTTGAGTCTTAGAGTAAAGAATATTTTATAGGAAAAATTGTAGACATATTTATGGGAAATTTAGAGGAAAAACTCCAACATGAGGTGCATCTCATTGAACTTAAATATATAGAACATGATTTCAGTATTTGCAAGGAAAGTGAAAGTAAAAATATGGCCATCTAGAAAATTGGTCATTAATAATTATAGATAACCATGCTCTCTCTCCTAAACTGACAAGGATGACTCCTTAGAAAATGGATGAAAAAAGAGCAAAGGGACCATGTTTCAACTATGACAAGTATTGTAAAGGGCATAAATGTAGTTAAAATAAATTATTCTACATAGACTATGAAAATGAAGAAGATCAAGAGGTGGGGACTTCCCAAGATCTAGCGCTAGAAGAGAATACTTCAAAAATTAATTTTCATCCATTGGTTGTCATAAGTACCCCACAAACCTTCAGGATAGAAGGATAGATAAAAAAGAAAAAGGTAACAATATTGATTGATCAGGCACTACCCATAATTTTGTCAGTTACAAATTGACAAAATTTCTTAATTAATTTTTATATCTAGCACTAGAATTTTATGTAATGAATGCAGATGAAGGTATCATATATTTTTAGGGAAGTGCCACAATATTAAATTGAATACATGTGTGAGTATTTTTTTGCAGTCCCATGGTTGCAATCCAAATGGGTGGTGTTGATGTTGTATTAGGGGTTTAATGGTTACAATCATTGTGAACAATGGTTCTTAATTTTCAAGATTTTTTCCTAAGATATTTTTCAAAATGAAAGGAAATTGAGCTTAGAGGTATCCAAGGGAAACATAGTAAATTTATAAGCTCTAATAGTATGAAAAAATTGCTAAAAGAGGGACACCAAGGTGTAGTTACACAATTGTGTTCAATATATGTTCAAACATTTATATCCTCTTCTCCATTAGATCTCAAAAATGTCATAAACAATCATTAAAAGGTATTTTGACAGATTCCTAAGGGTCTTAGACCTACCCAAGATCATGACCATGCTATTAATTTGAAACTTGGAAGTGTACCATATAACTTTAATGATGATCCCTAGTATTGCAACAAGAATTTTGCAACTCCCAAGGATACCAACTTAAATTATCAATTCAGGGTTCGAAGAAACTTAAGAGGTGGAACTACTATATGCATAGTAAGCTAAACTATACTGAATTTTCTTTGAGGCAATGAACCAAACCAATGTATACAAAGAAAATTCTATCAACTAAATTTAGATTTGCAAGAATAAAAATTTATTTCATACAAGAAAGCTCTAATCTAATTGCAGGAAGTGAAGTGTTAATATAATTGTAGAAATGGAAATGCTACTCTACTTTGCAGAAATGTGAATTCTAGTATACTTGTAGAAATGTAAATACTAATCTACTTGCAGAAATGTAAATGCTACTTTATTTGCAAAATGTGAACATTAATCTATAGAATGTGAAAATTAATCTATAGAATGTAAACATTAATCTACTTGTAGAAATGTAAAGGCTTATATACTTGAAGAATAAAAATGTTACATCAAAGGAAAGTCTACTCTATGCATAATAAATAACAATGCTTGAAATGGAAACCCTAGCTTAGAAAGAATAAAAAAGAGAAGGAAAACCTAATTTAACTTGAATAAAGAAAATAAAATGAAATCAACCTTCAATCACTAGATTTGAAATATATTATATCATAGTAACAGAGTTCATTAAGTGCTTTAAAAAGTAATCATGTAAATCATCACTGTACCATTCAATTCATGAATTTGTTTACTAACCCTAATTGCATAGATGAATTGTAGTGGTGAAGAGACAATTCCTAAGTGGTGTCTACTTTTCCTCAATCATGGTTTCAAAGCCTAAGGGGAATTATGAAGGGCTAGGAGGAAAAAATAAATCTTTAAGGACAATCCTAGTCAAGTTTGGAGATCTTCTACATGGTGCTACAAGATGCTACATGATTGCTACAAGATGTTATAAGATTGCCCTGATTTGCGATAATATTTAATCTATGAGAATTGTGAAGGCTAAAAATGTGATATGATGGTGAGGAAGGATAGTGGAAGGTGGAAGAAGGTTTTATGAGGTACCTACCAAGCTTAGTATCCCTCAGGAGCTCATCTTGCACAAGGGGAAATGAACACGGTGGCCTTCAATAAATCAGAAATGAACACTCAATGAACATTTTTTTTTTGAAGTTGTTGAGGAAGAAAGGAATGAATTGATGGTATGAAGAGGAGTGGAAATGGTAGTGTTATACCCTGCACTCCAACAGTAAGACCTGCACACCATGAAAGTTACTCAATCTTTCGAAACACCTATAGAATGCTAACAATATAAATTGCAGAAAATAAAACAAAGAGGAAAGGATGAGTTCAATTTTATTCAATATATTCCTACTTCATGCAAAATGAAACCTATAATTTTATGCTTTCCAACAAAAATATCACAACCACATTTCCCAAGATTTATTATTAGTAACTCTACACAAGCCACTTTTTCATATAAACAAAACTTGCATAAAATAAATATTGCTAATCAGAAGTATACAAAAGGAAGATGCAAAATAAATTTTACAAATGAGAGAGACTAGAGTGCCTGGGTTGGGCCCTAACCCAAGGGAAATCAACCCTCTAAAACACACTTAGATTTAAAGAAACAATAGAATTCTCATTGATCTCAGAAATTTCTCAAGTACATGGAGTGAAAATGACAAGTAAAATATCTTAGACCTAACAGTCATTATTCTTATATAAAATTTTGAATCCTATTGAGCCCTTTGGCTTCCTTATTCATACAAAAATTGTTGGCAGGAAAACTCCTTGGAAGGAGGGCTGCTTCCCTCAAAAATCCCTAAATAGGTGGATCAAGCTCCCTGAGATCCTCACAATATTTCAGTGGATCAGTTGTTAGTAGATACTCAAACCACGGGTAATTAAAAATAAGGAGAAATCTGAGTTGTAGGTGAGTAAATTTAGGGAAAAGCCTCCTACGTATTCTCCAACTTCCTCCAACATCCTTCTGCATAGTAAATGTACCCTTTTCCTACCCATTAATCATGTTAGGCCACAAGATATGATAAACATACTTTAATCTTCCTAATTAACACATTATAGTAAAAAAGGTGTTGTAAAATCCAAGGAGAGTGGTAAATATATGTTTAAGGAAGGCCAGATGGGCCTTTTTATATACCTATTAGTGAGTCCCATCAATTAGGCCTTACAAGTATCCACGTGTAAAGAAGTGTGAGATTAAGCATATTGTTCAATAAATGTTAAAGGTGGGCATCATTCAACCTAGCGAGAGTGTTTTATCTTTAGTAGTGGTGATGGTTATAAAAAAATATGATTCATGGTGTATGTGTCTAGATTAAAAACATTTCAACAAAACGACAATCAAATACGAGTTTCCTATTCATGCCATTGATGAATTGCATGGAGCAATTTTCTTTATTATGTTGGATCTTTGTTTTGGATATCATCAAATCAGAACGAGGCATGAATGTTTTTCCAAAATAACCTTTAGAACACATGAAGGTCATGGTTATGCCATTTGGACTTACAAGCGTGCCTTCAACATTTCAAATCTTGATGAATTATATTTTCAAACTCTTCCTTAGAAAATTTGTGTTAGTATTTTTTGATGACATATTAATCTACAAAAAATCTTGGGAAGCACGTCTATAACATGTTTAAAACATATTAACACTATTGGAAGAGAAATGACTATATGAAAATCCTTACAAGTGTGCCTTTGGGGTTCAAGAAGTGGAATATTTGGGTCATATTGTATCACATGATGGTGTCAAGCTGGATCCTAACAAAATAAAAGCTACGAGGAAATGACCTATTCCCAATACCTTGAAGAAACTCATAGGATTCTTAGGAGTGGTAGGATATTACAAAAGGTTTGTAGAGAATAATTTTCAAATGTAAACACCTTTAAAAAATTTATTTAAGAAGAATAACTTTCCTGGACTAAAGAAGAAACTAAATCTTTTGAATAATACAAAGAGGAAATTTTAACAACCTCCACTTTGGAAACACCTTACTTAATAAAAAAATATATTTTGAAATGTGATGCCTAAGGCCATGGAATTGGTGTAGTTTTGATGAAAGAATGAAGCCCCTAGTCTTTGAAAGTTGTGAACTTAAAGGAAGCAACTTACTCATGCCCATCTATGAAAAAAAATGTTATCTATACTACATGTAGTTAAGAAATGACATCCATACTTAATAGGAATACACTTCAAACTAAAACCAAATCATGATCGTATGAAGTACTTATTGGAGAAAATACTATATTCATAAGAGAAACAAAAATGGGTCACAAATATGTTGGTTTATGACTTTGAAATTATCTATACAAAGGGAAAACAAAATATTGTGGAATAGGTACTTTCAAGGAAAGAGGAAGATGATAATGGTTTATTATGTGCTATTTCCATTCCACAATCTCATTGGGTGGAAGAGGCAAGGATTGAATGGAAGCAAGATCAAAAGACATGAAATATCATTCAACAACTACCACAAGACCTTGATGTTGTAAACACAATTATGAGGAAAATTGATTGATTATGGTATGAAGATAAATTATGTGACAAGTATCAACTAAAAGATAGCGTCCTTATGGAATTAATGAGAGAACCATGGAGATATTCTGGAGGATGTTGAGGAATTAGTTTGAACCAAAAATATAATTTTGGAATGGTTGTTATGCTCACCCTGTTAGACTCCTATACCAATAGGTGTCATATTTCATGATTGACTTAATGGGCTATGTAATATGTTCATACCTTTTTCTTGTTGCAAAGGTTTTCCATATTGTCAAAAAATAAAAAAAAATAAAAAAATGTAAAGAGGGTGTACCCTAAAAGAAAAATCAAAGGGTGAAAAGAATAAAATGGCCAAAAAAAAAAGTGAAAGAAAATGAACCCCACCAAAAGAAAGGCCAAGGATAGTGTGCAAGTCTAAATGCCACTGCTTTTTGCTCTTATGTAATAAACAAAATTGTGTGCAACTTGTATTTTATGCCACAATTTATGAACAGTCAAACAATTTAAACTTGGCTAGTTCATTATTAAATTTTATGTTTTAGAGATAGAGAATAAAATCTGACCAAACTATTTAATCTTGGCAGATAAGTAGATAGGTAGAGTAAATAAAAAGAGCTCAACAGCTTAATATGAGCCCTTGGATGTAATAAGGTTAGAATTAGATAGATTTCCATATGTAAAATAAAAAGTGTGATAAGGGTTTTCCAGTTTAAGTGCACCCTAATAAAGAAGAAAAATGGTAGGGTAAAGTAGGTAGGGTAGGTAGATGTTGTTGTAGAATTACATGTGATGAATAATGGCTTTAGATGTGTTAAATCTTTTACTTTCATCACAAGTGCAAAGGCAGACAATACCCTGGAAGAATTTCAAGCAAAGAAAATTCAGGTTATTAACTTCCCCTTTCATTTTTCCCTAAAAATTTCACTAATTTCCCCTAAGTACTAAGGTATTTAAAGATTAGAGGGGCTCAAGGCATTTCCTTGACTTTTGGAGGGACCGGACCCTCAGCCCAATAACTAGAAAAACCTAAGTACTTAAGATCATTCATCATGACATTCATTCACCTCTAAGAAATCTTTTCATAAGTAAAATCCCATTTTACTTAGGAAAATCATGCAATATTTCACAAAAATCCTATTCATGCAAGCATAAGTTAAATACATTACTTTAATGTTTTACACTTAGCACTTTAGTTCATTTTTTCATATTAATTTCTAATTTTATTATTTAAATCCCCATATAAAATTCGCCCTTTTTCCCGTATTATTTTAATAAAATCCCCAATAATTAATATCCTGCCCCTTTGGTTGAAAAATAACCATATAATTGCGTTAAATGTAAATTAACTGGTTGAATTACTGATTAATTAAAAAACTCGCTACCCCGCCATATAAAAGGGATTAATTAACCCTCCAGGTTAATTAGCAACCTAATCCGCCAATCAAATCACCCCCGATATGATTATTTAATATTTAATCACATTGGGCCCATAATTTTAATTCTCCGCCATCTTCCTTTCCCGAGGACTGTCCGATCAACTCATCTCAGATCTACGGTTATCGTCCATATCGCTGGCCATCCTCGTCCGAACGATAACGCGTGATGGCCAAGCGGTTTTCTGAACAGTGTCGCACCACACATCGTTCATCATATGGAATCACTCACCCTTCGCTGAAAACCGCCTTTCCCCAAAATCGGTGCAATGGAAACCGCTTACCACCTGCCTCCAGCACATTCTCAAAAGAAGGAAATAGCACAACATCAGTTATCATTTTTCTATTTACGAGACCATCTGTCTCTAGTTTATTGTAATATACTTATGAGTCATCCTAGATTATATCTCAAGTTGTTATGAGATATTTTTTGTAACTTTTTGTATAAATATTCCCTCAATCGGAGTATTAGGGGTGGATTTTTTAGACTTTGCTGTAACATTGACTATTTGGAATAAGGTGTTGTTGGAGAAATTTTTTGTGGCTAGCTGGATGAGGAATTGATGCGAAAGACTTTTTACAGGATTCATGCGTCACACTACGGATCAATAAGTCATCTATCTCTTATGTGTTGAAGTCTTTATATTTGTCTATTATATCATCTGTGTTTCATTTCTGAATGATTAACGTAAAGGAATAAATCAGAAAGTGCTTAAGTGTAATATGATTTTAAACGTTGTTATTCTTAATGTTTTCTTCTAAATTGGTTTAAACAATGAATTCTTAATTGCTCCTGTTTTTCTAGTTTAGGCATTTTGATTATTTAGTAAAGAATACTTAATTTCTCTTTATTAATAATCACTCAATTTTCCCTCTTTTAAATGTGTTGAAATATTCTTGATTGCCTTTCATCCATTTGAGTTCATCCCATTCACTTTAAGATCTATAATTGTTCCCTATTTGATTATCTTGCCCTGTGAAACCATCTTTTGGCTAAGAAACTTAATCCAGTTAAGTTATCCTTTTTTACTCCATTAGCCCAATGGACTAAACTACTCAATCTTGCCCTCAGATATTGAATTCCACCACCCAAACTCAATCAAAACCATTGGACTTTATAACTAGCCTAGTATCTTCTAAAACAAAGCTAAATTATACAGACAGAGCCCTCTCTGGGTATATATTGGCTATATTCTGTACCTAAAAGTTGGTTTGTGGTTACCTTGGACCCCTTTCCTCTTCCCAACAACTTCAAGGAAAATCTTAGTGATAACATAGTGGCGACTCCGCTGGGGACCTGAATAATTTTATTGTTACTGTTGTTTACTTTATAAGCTACAGACAGAGCCTGAAGTTATCCAGGTAGCCTTTGAACTGATTTTTCTCTACAATTGCATAGTAAATAAATGCTACTTTAGTCTATCTCCGGTCTAGTTTATGAACTAAACTTTAGTTTCAGAAATTTGATCAGTTCCTCTAGTTAAATAAATCTTTAAGAAAATTTAAATCCAATATCTAAAATTTCTTAAAGAGATTTTTGAAGTTGTATTATTCATTTCATTTAAATTGAAAAACCAAAAATATCACTTAGAAAACTGGCTTCAGAAAGGACTCGTTACAGTAGGGCTAATCCTGATCCAAATCCACCGCCTGTGTTTGAAAATCTGAATCTGATTCCCAGAATTCTTAGAAGACAAGATATTCAAGAAAGCTCTGGAAGTTCTCGACCTCTCTATAGATCAATATCCTATCATGTGAAGTGGATTTATCTTAAGGACGAACCTTTTCAAGAGCAGCTTGAAACATCTTTATTTGTAAATTTTTCTGAATCTGAGTTGTCCACTTTGGTTCCATACCCAGTATTTCTTGAAGATTTACAATTTGAATTTCTTACTTCACATCTTGATAAACATTTGTGAAATTCCATACAATATCAGTTTACCTCTGAAGGAACTTCAAATATTTCTGTGATCACTTCAGCTTCTCCAAGTTCATCAACATTTCCTCAAACATCTCAACCCCAAACTACCCCTTCTACTCCCCCATCCACCACTCATAGACCAACCTCACCTGTTATTCCATAACTACCTCTTCCAATGGCAAACAGATATGCTCCCTTAAGGTTGCTAGCCAATCTATGGGCTATGCCCCAAGACTATCAAAGTAAGATCACTCCTTTTGATGGTTCTGGTACTTACACTGCACAACAACATACTAAAAAGACGACCGATTATTTTGAAATTTATGAAATAGATGTTGATGATGTAAGAATGAGAATTTTTGTCCAAACTCTTACTGGAGAAGTCAGAACTTGGTTTAGGGCTCTTCCTGCAAAAAATGTTGTTGGCTTACCAGCTCTTTATAGAACATTTTTAAACGAATGGGAAAAGAAGAAAGATCCTCTTCAAATCTTATCAGACTTTGGAAAACTAAAGAGAGGACCAAACTAGACTGTGCAAGATTATGTCACCAGATTCAATGAAGCTTACAATGTTGCTCCCCAAAATCTTAGGCCTCCTCCAGACTCAGTATTAATCAAATTCCCTGATGGATTTGATTCCGATATAGCGTATCAGCTGAGGGAAAGAGCTCCTCAAACTTTAGAAGAAATGCAAAGTATAGTTGTTAGTGTTGAAGCTAACCTGATTGAGAAATGAGCTAGAGCTAGAGCTTAAAGGAGAATGCCTGTAAATGAAGAACCCATAGATTTTGAAAAGAAACTAGATGTTATTATTAAAGGAATGGAAAGGCTAGGAGATAGAGTAGAGAAAATTGAAAAGAATAAAGCTCCTTGGGATGGTCAACCGGGCAATACTGTTAGAAATCCAAATTTCAGAAGAAACCAAAATCAAAATACTGGAAAAACTGGTCCTGACCAAAATATTAGACCTCCATTCCAGGAAAATTATGTTGAAGGCTCAACTTCTCAAGAACCAACTAAAGATGTTCAAATAAACAATTTCACTGAACGTGAGAACGAACCAAAAATTTTCTTGACCCAAGAGGATCAAGAGGCTCATATTCTGAAGCAATTTCAAACCTAGTCAGGAGAATCATTTGACTCTAAGGAAGGTTATGATACAACTATTTACGAAGTTCACAAACAATATAATTTGAGGAGTAGAAGAGTTGATGTTGTGGAAACAAGTAAACATAAAACTGCAAAACAACCCCTCAAAGGTAAAATTAATACTGCCCCTGTAAATATTCTTTCTAGATCAGATCCTAATCTTGCCAACCTAATAATTGAAGATGTATCCGATACTCAACTGAATAACAGACAAATTTCCAATACTCTTCCTCCCAAAGGAAACGTAGAGGAACCTCCAGAAGTTGATTCAGAAACAACTTCAGCACATAACCCCACTCCTGAAAAGGAGAAAAATATTGAAAACACAGAAGAAAAAGACAATCCAACTGTTCAAAATACAAGGACTCAGACCGAGAAACGTTTTAATCTATAAGCTGAAGTAGGCAAATTAAAGATAATTGTTCCATTGTCTGAATTAGCTAAACATAATGTCTACAGAAGCCAAATTAATAGATCACTCAATATTACTGAAAGTGATGATTCAATAAATGTTTTTGATGATCAACCTAGATTATTATTCGGCCCTGAAGTAAATGGAAAACCAGAAAGTGGAGGAACTCCTCCATTTTATGTGAGTTTGAATATACATGATAAAATACTTCATAATGCCATGCTTGATTCTGGGGCATCTCACAATCTAATGCCCAAGGATATAATGGAAAGATTAAATCTAGACATCACCAGACCTTTCAAAGATCTTTTCTTTTTTGATTCAAGTCAGGTGAGATGTTTAGGACTAATTAAAGATTTGTGTGTTACATTGGTTGAATACCTTGCGAAAACAATTTTGATGGATATAGTAGTAGCAGATATTCCTCCAAAATATGGGATGATATTGTGCAGATCTTGGGGTGCAAAACTCAGAGGATCTCTTCAGTTAGACATGTCATATGCTACTATTTCAATATTCGGCCAACCTAAGAGACTATACAGAGAAACCTTGATGAAATATGTAGTCAGTAGTCAAGAGAAACCTGAAAATTTCCCCATCTACTCAGTAAACTCTGATATGGACTCATTTATTCTCTATAATGTTGAATCTGATCTTCCCACTGAACTAGAAATACCTGCAACTAAACCAAAATAAATTGCAAATAAAAAATCTAGCATTCAAATACGATAAATCTCTGAAGAAAAAGAAACATCAGAAACCCAAGAAAAACCAGAAGAAAGTAAAAAATCAGATCTCACTGTTAAGAAAGTTCCTAAAATGCCTAATACCAATTATGAACACGAAATTCTTTGGCATTTAGAATTTGATGGTTCATTTAATAAGTTAGGAGCAGGAGCTGGAATTTGGATACATAACCTTGAAAATGATCATGCTGAAGGCCACGCTTACAGATTGAACTTTAAATGCACTAATAATATGGCAGAATATATAGCTCTTTTGTTAGGGCTAAAACTTGTTAAAAAATTAGGTGCAATTAGAGTATCTGTTATAGGATATTCTGATTTAATCATTCAACAGATCAATGGTGAATTTTTGACAAAAGATCCTAGATTAAGAGAATATAGAGGAACAATTGTAGAAATTCTCAATACTTTTCTACAGGCTCAGCTTGCAAAAATCCCTAGAAAACAAAATTTGCATGCTTATAGTCTTGCAATGTTTGCTAGCACTTGTAAATTACCTTTCAAACCTAATCATCAGTTCACAGCTAAGATTAGACACAGACCTGCTATACCAGATGATTTTAAGAATTGGCAAGTGTTTGTAAATGACAACCAGATTAACAATTTTCTGACTCTAGAAAATGAATTTTCTAACAGTAGCATAGATGAAGATACAATCATTGAATCTAATCAAATAAATGAACAAGAAACAGACATTTCAAAAGAAAGTGCAACTCAGGTGCTTCATCCAACGAATTTTACCAAAAAAGACATGTAGGACCTTAAACAAATGGAGGTTGATGAAATTATAGAAGATGAATCTGAGATCATTAATCTGAAAGATAATCATTTGCATAAAGGATTAAATCCCCTGGAAGATATTTTTGACTCTAATGACATTCCACTGAAACCTAAAATGGAACCATTGAAAGCTGATATTGAGGAATACAATCTGGGAACTGAAGAAAATCCTAAAATAATAAAATTATCAAAATATTTGCCTCCCGATCAAAAACTAAAATATGTTGAAATAATAAGAGAATTCCAGGATGTCTTTGCCTGGAGTTATGAAGATTTAAAATCATATGATACCTCTATAATTCAAAATACAATACCTATAAAACTATATCAGAAACCATTTAAACATAAACTTAGAAGAATCAACCCTATATTGTTGCCTTCAATTGAAAAGGAAATCAAATGAATGTATGAAGCAGGGATAATTGCTCCTATTAAATTTTTAGAGTGGGTGTCTAACTTAGTCCCTACTAGGAAGAAAACTGGCGAGATCAGATTATGAGTTGATTTAAGAAATTTAAATAAGGTTTCTTTGAAGGATAATCATCCTTTGCTCAAAATGGATCACATTTTGCAAAGGGTAGTAGGTGCTTCAAGAATTTCTCTTTTAGATGGGTTCTCAGGATACAACCAGATTCTGGTTCACCCTGATGACCAGGAAAAAACAACTTTTACAACACCATGGGGTACATTCAAGTACGTTAAAATGCCATTTGGACTTAAAAATTCTAGAGCAACCTTCCAAAGAGAAATGGACATTGCATTTGCGAAAGAAATTCATGACTTTCTTGTTATATATCTGGATGATTTAACTGTTTTTTCTAAATTATATCAACAACATTTGGACCATCTCAGACAAGTATTCATAAAATGAAGAAAGTATGGTATCTCTTTGAATCCAAAGAAGTCCTTGTTTGGTCTTGAAGAAGGTAAACTCTTGGGACATATCATTTCCAAATATGGTATTAGAATTGATCCTGCTAGAATAGAAGCTATATTGCAGATACCTCATCCCAGAAATATCAAAGAACTGCAAGCTTTCATAGGAAAAATCAATTTTTTGAGAAGATTCATTTCTAGTTTAGCTGAATTAATTAGATTTCTTACTAACATGTTAAGAAAGGATTCAAGTATTAAATTGACAATAGAATCAAAACAAGAATTTGAAGAAATTAAAATGGCTTTGACTAGAACACCAGTTCTTACCAGTCCACAATTTGATAGAGATTTTATAATATTTTCATTTGCATCAAAACATACTATAGCAACTGTTTTATTACAAAAGGATGATCAAGGATGTGAAAAAACTATAGCCTTTTTTAGTAAAGCACTAAGAGATGCATCATTAAAATACAAAATTATGGAAAAACAAGCTTTTGCACTCATAAAAGCCATCAAAGATTTTAGAATCTATATATTGTATTCCCATGTGATAGCCTATGTACCAAATGTTGTTGTCAAAGACATCTTAACTCAAGATGGAATTGAGGGCAAAAGAGGTAAATGGATTGCTACCATATTACAGTATGATATTGAGATAAAGCCTACAAAACTGATAAAAGGACAAGGATTGGCTCAAATCATGACAGAAAAAAATTGCCAAGCCCTGGATATTAATGAACTAGATAACGAACAGGAGATGGCGACTCCACAAATCAGCCAGGCCTTCTTAGATTCACCTTGGTATGCTGATATAATTTATGTATTGTTAAAATTGCAAGCTCCTCCAGGGTTATCCAGAACAGATATGAGGTTTTTAAAGATGAAATATTTGAAGTATTGTATTTTAGATAATGTTCTCTTTTGGAAAAATCATGATGGTATTCTATTGAATTGTTTGTTAAAAGAGGAAGCTGACAAGGCTCTCAATGAATTCCATGCAGGAGACTATGGTGGACACCTTTATTGGAAATAAATTACAGATAATATCCTAAGAGCTGGATTTTATTGTGCAACCTTGTTCTCTGATGTAAAGAAATTTGTCACTGCTTGCCATAAATCTCAAATTTTTGAAGGCAAGAGAAAACTATTACCTTTACCCTTGAAACCAATTTCCACTGAAAAACCTTTCCAACAATGGGGCCTGGATTTCATTGCAGAAATCCATCCTCCTTCTTCTGGCCAACACAAATGGATCCTCACTACCACAAAATATTTTACTAAATGGATTGAAGCAATTCCTTCCAGACAAGCCAATGACTCTGTGATCATAGGATTCCTAGAAACCAATACATTATCAAGATTTTGTTGTCCTGAGAAAATTATAACTGATAATGTTGTTGCCTTAAAATCTAAGAAGATGATAAGTTTCTGTAATAAATATCATATCACCTTAGGCCATTCCACAACCTATTAACCTCAGGGTAATGGACTGGCTGAATCTTCCAATAAGATTCTCATCAATATTATTAAGAAACTGTTGGAGGAAAATAAGAAAAATTGGCACAAGAAACTTATAAATGCACTATGGGAAGACAGACTCACCACCAAAAAATCTATTGGGACCAGTCCTTATGAGTTATTTTATGGTATTGAGGCTATATTTCCTTCATCTTTAGGAGTTCTTGTTATGAAATTACTTCAAGAAGCTCAGGTTGAACCAAATTATATTCAAAAGAGAATAAATCAGACTATCAATTTGCAACAGACCAGAGAGGAAGTTTATCAAAGATCCCAAGTATTGCAGGAGAAACTAAAGAAGATATTTGACAAAAGGACCAAGGCAGAAGATTTTCAATTGGGAAACAAAGTTTTGAGATGGGATTCCAGAAGAGAGGATAAGGGAAAACATGGGAAGTTTGATTTCCTGTGGAAAGGACCTTACATTATTCATGCTTTACAAGGAAATAATACATATTTTCTGAAAAACATGGATGGTACAGAAACTGAAGAAGGACCAGTTAATGGTCAAATGTTGAAACACTAATTTGATCCTATTTATTAGGATATCATTATTTTTAACATGTACATACTATATCCTTTGTAATGCATCAGTTTGGATTGGATAGTAACCTACTGGAGTTGAAGCCCAATGAGAATGCCCTAAGCTTCAGAAGTATTACTGTCATACATATAATAAAGCAACAAGCAGAAGAAGATTCCATGGTTCATTCAAAATCATTCTGAGAGCAACTGACCTGCTATTCTTGAATTTTCACCAGGAAAAGCCATCCCCAAGTGGAGCCAGTGTTAGACTCCTATACCAATAGGTGTCATATTTCATGATTGACTTAATGGGCTATGTAATATGTTCATACCTTTTTCTTGTTGCAACGGTTTTCCATATTGTCAAAAAATAAAAAAAAATAAAAAAAGGTAAAGAGGGTATACCCTAAAAGAAAAATCAAAGGGTGAAAAGAATAAAATGGCCAAAAAAAAAAGTGAAAGAAAATGAACCCCACCAAAAGAAAGGCCAAGGATAGTGTGCAAGTCTAAATGCCACTTCTTTTTGCTCTTATGTAATAAACAAAATTGTGTGCAACTTGTATTTTATGCCACAATTTATGAATAGTCAAACATTTTAAACTTGGCTAGTTCATTTTTCAATTTTATGTTTTAGAGATAGAGAATAAAATCTGACCAAACTGTTTAATCTTGGCAGATAAGTAGATAGGTAGAGTAAATAAAAAGAGCTCAACAGCTTAATATGAGCCCTTGGATGTAATAAGGCTAGAATTAGATAGATTTCCATATGTAAAAGAAAAAGTGTGATAAGGTTTTGCCAGTTTAAGTGCACCCTAATAAAGAAGAAAAATGGTAGGGTAAAGTAGGTAGGGTAGGTAGATGTTGTTGTAGAATTACGTGTGATGAATAATGGCTTTTAGATGTGTTAAATTTTTTACTTTCATCACAAGAGCAAAGGAAAACAATACCTTGGAAGAATTTCAAGCAAATAAAAGTTAGGTTGTTAACTTCCCCTTTCATTTTTCCCTAAAAATTTCACTAATTTCCCCTAAGTACTAAGGTATTTAAAGATTAGAGGGGCTCAAGGAATTTCCTCGACTTTTGGAGGGACCGGACCCTCGACCCAATAATTGGAAAAACCTAAGTACTTAAAATCATTCATCATGACATTCATTCACCTCTAAGAAATCTTTTCCTAAGTAAAATCCCATTTTACTTAGGAAAATCATGCAATATTTCACCAAAAACCTATTCATGCAAGCATAAGTTAAATACATTAATTTAATGTTTTACACTTAGCGCTTTAGTTCATTTTCTCATATTAATTTCTAATTTTATTATTTAAATCCCCATATAAAATTTGCCCTTTTTCCCGTATTATTTTAATAAAATCCCCAATAATTAATATCCCACCCCTTTGGTTGAAAAATAACATATAATTGCATTAAATGTAAATTAATTGGTTGAATTACTGATTAATTAAAAAACCTGCTACCCCACCATATAAAAGGGATTAATTAACCCTCCAGGTTAATTAATAACCTAATCCACCAATCAAATCACCCCCGATACGATTATTTAATATTTAATCACATTGGGCCTGCCATTTTAATTCTTCGCCATCTTCCTTTCTCGAGGACTGTCCGATCAACTCATCTCAGATCTACGGTTATCGTCCATATCGCTGGCCATCCTCATCCGAACGATAACATGCGATGGCCAAGCGGTTTTCTGAACAATGCTGTGCCATGCGTCATTCATCGTATGGAATCGCTTTCCCTCCGCTGAAAACCATCTTTCCCCAAAAGTGGTGCGATGGAAACCGCTTACCGCCTGCCTCCAACACATTCTCAAAAAAAGGAAACAACACAACATCAGTTATAATTTTTCTATTTATGAGACCATTTGTCTCTAGTTTATTGTAATATACTTATGAGTCATCCTAGATTATATCTCAAGTTGTTATGAGATAATTTTTGTAACTTTTTGTATAAATACTCCCTCAATCGGAGTATTAGGGGTGGATTTTTTAGACTTTGTTGTAACATTGACTATTTGGAATAAAGTGTTGTTGGAGAAATTTTGTGTGGCTAGCTGGATGAGGAATTGATGCGAAAGACTTTTTACAGGATTCATGCGTTAGACTACGGATCAATAAGTCATCTATCTCTTATGTGTTGAAGTCTTTATATTTGTCTATTACATCATCTGTGTTTCATTTCTAAATGATTAACATAAAGGAATAAATCAGAAAGTGCTTAAGTGTAATCTGATTTTAAACGTTGTTATTCTTAATGTTTTCTTCTAAACTGGTTTAAACAATGAATTCTTAATTGTTCCTGTTTTTCTAGTTTAAGCATTTTGATTATTTAGTAAAGAATAATTAATTTCTCTTTATTAATAATCACTCAATTTTCCCTCTTTTAAATGTGTTGGAAGATTCTTGATTTCCTTTCATCCATTTGAGTTCATCCCATTCACTTTAAGATCTATAATTGTTTCCTGTTTGATTATCTTGCCTTGTGAAACCATCTTTTGGCTAAGAAACTTAATCGAGTTAAGTTATCCTTTTTGACTCCATTAACCCAATGGACTAAAATACTCAATCTTGCCCTCAGCTATTTAATTCCACCACCCAAACTCAATCAAAACCCTTGGACTTTATAACTAGCCTAATATTTTCTAAAACAAAGCTAAATTATACAGAGAGAGCCTTCTCAGGGTACAGATTGGCTAGATTCTGTACCTAAAAGTTGGTTTGTAGTTACTTCGGACCCCTTTCCTCTTCCCAACAACTTCAAGGAAAATCTGAGTGATAACACACCCATCATTACATATTGTGGCCATTTGTACCACACACATACACACACATATGGGAATACTTTTTTAATAATATCCCCCCCCCCCCCCTTGGGGGGTTTCTTGGTTTCTTGAATATTCTTCCATGTGTCCCTTACTTCATGAATGATTGTTAAAGCCAACATTTGGTATTACAGTGAATGGATATCTGTGATTCAGGGTTGGATCCACTATGGAATTGTTGTGCAAAGGACTTGTGGAGAATTGAATGGAAGAGTGTGGAAATATGAGTAGAGAAAGTTGCTTGGAGAGGATTTGTGTGAGGAGGAGAGTGTGGATCATGGAAAGCTATTGAAGAAATGTTAAAAACAAATCCGTCGTTCCCTGTGTATGAATGATTTTTTTTATTGAACCACTTATCTACGTGTTTTTCTATCATTTTAAGGCTAGATGGAAGTGAATTGATTGTTTCCTAAATATAAACCCTCATTACAAAGGAGAGCCATCACCATAGAAACTGTGAGGACATAGAAGAGTGCACAAAGAATCCACTAGAGAGGGACATGAGGATTGGCATTGGAGAGAAGTTTCCAATTGGATATGATTAGAGGAAACAATAAATTAAATTCTTGTTCTTTAATGTGTTCTTCCTATATTAAATTAAAAATAATATAATTGTTAAATCAAGAAATTCATAGCATTACATTCGAAGTCGATATCATAGGTAGAGGTTTATTTTCCAAAGTTGCAGCTTCATCAAATTTGATTATGGATGAATTGGGAGTTGGAATTCATGATTATGTTGAAGATTAGTGCAATGTGTGGTCTAATCTATGTGTGAAAGCATGAACATATGAAAAAATTGAGGCAAAGTTCTTCCATAAAGAAGAAAACATCATTGATAATGATCTGAAGCTAGTACTTCCCCTCATCATATAGCTTTGAAATTTTGAGTAGAATGAAACAATGTCGAGTCACTAGATCTTGTTTTCAATTATATTAACATTGATATGTTCCAGAGAAATGTAGAACTTGGTTGAGTAGAATTTGAAGTGCTGTGTGAATGTGTGGAAGGATGTGGATTTGAATTGAAAGATTTTTCCAGTGGAACAATGAGAGAGAATAAATAATTACAATTGAAGAATATTTTTTAGCTATAATTTTTTTGTTGTAGGAGCTATAATTTCAAGTGCAATTATTAAAAAAAAAAAAAAAAAAAAAAAAAAAAGGTGCCATTAACAATAGTAGAGTGGAGAGAGATAATTTCCATTGAGACATCACATAAATGCTTTCATGGAGCCAAAATAAATGAGATTGAACTTTAAAATATTTTGAGGCAGTGTTAAAAATAAATGGAAGTATATGTTTTTTTAAGTACCAAGTTTAAATATATTTTTAAAGGTGACGTCTCTTATGAAAATTTAGAAGTATTAATGTTTGACATGAAATTTAAGGCCTTTAGTGTAAATCCATGGTGAATTTTTAAAGGTTGTATTTAGATGTTAAGGCATTATATTATACACCATTGGATGGTGTGTATTTGTTTCCATATCTAAGTGGGACACTTATTATGGAAATTTGGAAATGGTCGTGGGTATGTTATGAAATTTGCCATTGAAAATGTGTATGTTTGATGGAGCATTGACAAGGAAGCATGAGTGGATTAAAAAGGCTATGTATGTGTTCAAGTCTAGAGATATTCTTAAAGAGTTAAATTCGAAATTATTTTTTGTTAGTAAAGTTGGAAATCAAGTTAGATTCTTACCTACAGTAAAGTAAATACAAGTATAGAGTGAATCAGAGTAAAAACAAGTTAAAGTCACAATTTTTTCATTCAAAGTATCACAAGTTGAGTCTAATTTAGAACCAAACATTCCAACATTAGAAATTATTGGTAAGAAACATATTATGGAGATAACAAAAAATGTTATAGGATCACTGCATGTTCGGTGGTGCCTGACACCTGAGTCGATGTTATAGTCAATTGATGTCATTAGTGCATCAATTAAGTTTTTCAATTTAGTGTCATAGGTTGATTTGTTGGATCTTGATATAACTCGAATGAAGAAACATTTTTATAAATGTATGAAGAAAATTGCAGGTCTCTTGTTGGATGGAGATTTCCTCCTACAAGAAATAATTGTATACATGTATTACAATAGAATATTCCTATGAAGAAGACCAACCAAGAATCATGAAGAGATTAACTCAATGGAAAAAAATTATTAATAAGAAGAATTCGTGAAATAATAAGGAAAGAGAGGAAGATGGAAGTGGAATGTAGAAAGAAGTTGATGTAGAATGATGACAGAGAGAATGGACCCTTGGATGAGAAGGAAAAAAGTATGAAGCAAACTGTAACAAAAAAATGCCAAGGACAAAGGAAGAAAGTTGATGTAGAGTTAATAAATGGGTGAAAGAAAGTGTTTGATCTACCAAAGGAAAAGTAATGCAAAGTACTGAAGAAACATAACATAAGTAGCTAGAAAATAAGGAGAGTAAGATAAAAGAAGGAAAATTTAAGATGTAGATACATGCATAAGGACATGAAGAAAGGTAAATAATACTAATGTGTTTTCATAATTGAAATGAAAAGGAAGATAATCCATGAAAAAAACATCCCTAAAAGGTTTAATGGTCTTGTTGACTACGTTGGATACCACCAACATACAGGGGGTCTCCCCAATGTGAAGGCCCAAATAGACCTCACATCATTTGGATTAGGAGCCCCATCCAGAGTATCAACCCGAATTCCATAACACAAAGGTTTGTCTAAGTTTTGGCGGATAACATAATATATTATATACATAAACATTGAATAAGCAAGTTGACAATGTGAAACACCGATTGAAATGTGTAAAAAGATAATTTGATGAGGGGAGAGACAAAGTGAAACTGTAGAAGGGGAGTAATAGTACTAACCTAAGAGAGACTCATGGGAACATAAAAATATTCATTAGCTAAATAGTTCTCATGGTGATGTTAAAGTGAATACAACACACATTTAACAATATGAGTATTGAAGCCATCAAAATATTGAAATTTCTCCAGTACATATGAACAAAAAATATAGCGTAAACGTCCCAATAATAGTCCTAAAAAAATTGTGATACATGCATGAAAATTTTTTAGCTCATAGAGCTTCAATTAGGTGAAATATCCAAGTACACAGTTACAATTATGAGACAATAGCTCCAATAGTGGAACATTAAGTCACTTATTTCTTCTCCAAAGAATAATATTTTATCTCTTATGCCAAGTAGAGAATCCAAGACTAGCTCTCCAAAGCTTAAGCCTCCAAAATCCATTTAATTGAGCTATGAGGATTCTTTTATAACAATAGGAATGACCTTTCAAATCCTCATGAATCTTGGATTACCCCCAGGACTCTTGGACTTCTAGTGTGTCCTTTGGACTTCTAAATAATTCTTGAACTTCTAAATGACTTTTGGACTTCTATACAATATTTTTCCATATTTGATTATGTGATTATTCATGTTCCACATATGACTCTTGGAATTCCAATTATTTGTATTTTACAATTATTACAATGCTACATCATAACCTCCAGATCATCATATGATGCAACTTGACATGTCACTATCTTTGATGATTGGGACTGATAGTGATTGATGAAATGGAATTTCTCCAATAGTGACACAAATTCCACTATGTCTTTGCTCTTTGTATATCTTCTGATCATGGTGATTTCACCATCCAAAGGTTCTTCAATCTTAGAGTCTTTGGGGTGCTTTGATCATCAAGTTTCAAGTGTAGTCTTGGTTCTCTTCATGCTTCCTTTGTTTATCCTCTTTTCTTGATATTCCTCATGTGTGCTTACCATGAGGTCCCTGGAATACCTGCTTCTGAAATCACCCATGACGAGCAACTATAAGCCTAAAAATATCCTAATCTACCGTGTTTTATGCATATTTTATGTTTATGCCTTTTTGGTGCACTCAAAATGGTCAAATGTGCTTCTAGGCACATGGACACAATTTCAAAGGCTAAAGGGATGAAGAAGGGAAGCTTCGAGGCTTTGTCATGCACTAAAGGGAATAAGGAAGCCAAGGTATGGCGCATGCGCAAGTCCGAAGGACGAAGGGGAAGGCTTCAACCTTCCCAAGTACGATGTGCAATCAAGGGAGAGAAATAGGGTGCATTCCTTCAGGTTCAACGAGTGCTCTCAATCAGGCCCAAATTCCTTCAAGTTGAAGGGCTGCTCTCAAGGAGGGCATATTATTTCAGGTCGAGGAGTGTGCTAAAAGAGACCAAAGAGGGTGCATGGTGCAAGTGTGAAGGTTGAAGGGTGAGGCTTCATGCCTTTGGAGTATGATCATGCACTTAAGAGACCAAAGAGGGCAGATGGCATAATTTTGAAGGTTGAAGAGAAGAGATTCATGCCTTCGAAGTGTGCTCCTACACTCAAGAGACCAAAGAGGATGCATGGCGCAAGTATGAAGGTTGAAGAGAAGATCTTGGCGCCTTCAAAATGTGCTTATGTTCTCAAAGGTCTGGAGGGTGCATGAAGCATCAGGGAAGGATTAAGGATTGAATTTCAAGTCTTTAGGGTGCACTAGTGCACTCAAGGAGGGCACATTTCTTCGATTTAAAGTTGTGCACTCACGAAAGACTTAGTAATTTTTGAGGGTGCAATTTATAATAGGGAAAGGAATTCATTCTTTGGGTGTGCGCCCAAATCTCAAGGAGGGCACAAGGCGCACTTATGAACAAAAAAGGGTCTCCCATAAATGATTCAAAGTGTTCTCATGTGCTCTTAGCCTTAATGAGATCGTTTTGCAACCAAAATTTGTTTAAGCCTGGGAGAAAAGGCAAGGGGTGAACAAGATGAGTTCTAGACATAAAAACACATGCGAAACATACCAAATCATCAAGATAAATTAGAAAAAAAATGGTGAACAATGAATATACATCAAAACACCACTTTATACATGTTCCCCAAGTATAACGGGTGATTTGTGTGTGACTACATTCTGAAAGTGTCGTTTTACAACATAAAGATATTGTGAACATGAAATGCACCTAGAGATGTTCTAATCAATGTGACGACACTTAAGATCATTCAAGAGAAATTATGAAATAAAAATAAAATTGAAACGACACTTAACGAACGAGGTGTAACTTGATATGACAATGGATAGGCTCCAAAAATTGAAATGTAGTGAAAATCTTGGAGTGTTGTAGCAGCGACAACACTTGGTGACACACTGGGCGAATTTAAGCTTCTCTATCCAGGAAAAAAATTCAGTTAAGGGTCATACCTTTAGGAAGTATTGAATGCCTCGAGTTCCCTCTTTTGAACTATTTGTATACATAACATCTTACTTTTCTCTACATGGTGAAAACACATATATCACAATTTTTTGGATACGAGAAAGGGTAATGTGCATGATGAGTTTATGATTTTCAGAGTATGATTTTTCATCTCTGGTGTTGCTCTGCTACCAAGAGGCCTAGATATTACCCCGATGGAGTAACTTTAGGAGAAAAAATTTTCCTTCACTGCCAATGATATTGGATAGTACCCCGATGAAGTCACCTGTTTCACCTCCCTGTGCATGAAGCCTTTATCTTCTTTCACCCTTTATTTATTTATTTAATAGACTGTGCATCGACACTTATTATTTTCCATGGGCGGAAGTGGGATCCAGAATTATCGAGAGTAGGGGATGTTTATCCTTCAAATAAGTATTTTAATACCTCTAATATTGATTTTCTTACTTTATATTTCCCCTTATCCTTTCTCTACTAGATTGGACAAGCGTTACCACACAAGTATATTTACACCGAGTTGAGTAATTTAGACACTAGCATAGGTGCAGATCTAATAGGTTACCTTGAGGTTCTCCTCTTGGATGAATCATATTTTTCATTTGGACATAGCTCAACCTATGGAATATTCCCAAACAAATAAGGAGAACAATAGAAAGCCAAGCATTGTGGTTGTCACACTTCTCTTTCATTCCATGAAAAAGTCCCTTTTGATCCATGCGCCCTTTCACATAAGGTATTATTAAGAAAACAAAAAATAAAGGCATACAAAACTAAAAGTAGAAACAGGAGACAAAAAAAATGGAGACTGGAGCAAAAATATAATGCAAAAACAAAAACAGATGCAAAGACTAGATGGGTAGCAGGAAATAAGATGGAAGCAATGCAAAGAAAAGTAAATGAAACTAAGCCTACTCCTAACCTAACCATATAGAAGGTTAAGGCTAAGTGTAATGATATTTCCAATGAAGATGGTTTTCAAGCTTCTGTGGTTGTTATTTGAAGAAGAGCGAATCAGATTATCCACAGTGTTAACAGAAATTTTTCAGCATTTGAAATCCCAATGGGGATCCATCTTCCAGAAAAATTGTGAATGAATTCTTGAGAGGAGAATAGAACGACAATAAATAGTGAAAGAAAACCTAATTAACTAAAAGAGCTGGCCAAAGACTTTTTAGTTAATTAAAATTAAAATTATTAATATTTGTAATTGTTAGAATGAAGAATTTTGTGATTCATAAAGTAGATAAATGTCTTTCAGATTAATCACATCATTAATAATATTTATAATTATTAATAATACTAATTTTTATTAATAAATCATTTTAAAATCACAAATTATTAATAATGATTAATACTTTACTGATTAATATTAATAAGTTTCACTAAAATTATTATTAATTAATTAATATTATTTATACTAATAATAATTATTTATTTTTTTAAAAATTATAATTCATTTTAAAATAGTTGTTTAATAAAAATTAAATAGTTATTTGATCTTAATTATAACTCAATCTTTATTTATTAAATTTAACATATATATATATATATAATTTTATTAATATTTCTGAATATTTATTAACAAATCAAATTATAAAGAAATAATGATAATGTTAATAACTAATAGTAATAATTAAATTAACTAATATTAATAAGATTAACTATAACAACTATTAATAAGGAAGCCCCAAGGGATAGCTCAAATGGTCGAGCTCCCGTTGCTAAATTACCTTGCCATATGGAAGGTCACGGGGTCAAATCTCCTCAACGCCCTTGGGGTTAGGCCTCGAAATTAAAGCTGACGGTTGATCCCTTCGGGTGGATCTATCGGATTATTACCCATGGATGTAGCGTCCACTCAGTGACAATGAACCATAGGAACCACGGCCCCTGAAAAAAAAAACTATTCATAAGGATATATAATTGTTAATCAATATTTAATAATAATAATAATTATTATATTTAAATTACCATGAATTTTAATTTATTAAAAAAATATTGTTTAATTAATATTCCAAAATAATATGATGTAATCATTAATAAATTTAAATCTTTTAACTTTTTAATTAATTAATAATAATAATTAATTAATTATAAATAAATATTAATAAATCAAATAATTATTTTTCTATCCAATAATGAATATTGGTTAAAAATAATAATTATTCGTATTATTGATTTATAATTAATGTTTTGTTTAAGAAATTAATTAATTAGAATAAAATCAAGATTTAATAAATTATTCCATAAATTGGAGGGAAAGGATGGAGAGCGCGGGCGTTTTTTCACCTGCCCTAGGGTTTCAGTTCCCAATCGATGCCGCCGCTCGCTGGTTCGAGCCGACCTGGGGGTGCGGCCATGGATCTGCACGCTGGAAGGTATATGCTGGGCGAAGACATGGGTCTCTGTCCTTCTGCAGACATGAGAAAGCTGGAACGGTACCTGGTGCTCGGGACCGACTTCCTGCGGAGGTTTTCGCTTGGGTCCCTTGCAGACATGCCGAGTGTATAACAAGACGCTGCCCTTTAGACTGGGTGCCATGGCAGAAATGGTGGGCGACGTGGGGAAAGAGGGCAGGGTTCCTCGGTGCATTAGCCCCTCAGCTTGAGACTGTTTTGGCCGCCATTGCTATTTGGCCATCCAACTGCGCGGCGACAAGCGGGAGCGTACTGGCCTCTTCCTCTTTGAGCCGCCGGCTCTTTTTCCTCCACGTTTTTTCTTGCAGATTCCTTCCCCCGGCAACTACCGCGCTCTTCCACATGCAGCGGTAGTATCGCCAGGATCTGGAGCTGACTCTGCAGCCCCGCATTCTCCCTGTTTCAACCTCGATTCATCCTTAAGGCAGCAGCGATCCTATTCATCTCCAGCAAGCAACTTTTCAGATACAAATCATTCTTCTGACTGGAAAAACCCTGCTCCTTGAGGTTCAGCCGTCTTACACAGGGCGCCATCTCTCAAAAATACTCGAACAGAGGTTGGGGATCCCTTACTCCCTTCTGCGGCTCCTCTTTGCAGGTAAGCAGCTTGATAACAATCTGCCTCTTTCCTTTTATAATATTGAAAGAAATGCCACAGTGATCCTATCACTTCGACTGAGGGGAGGTGCAGTTGGGCAATCCTCTGCCCCCAAAGGTTTTTCCTATAAAGACGCGGTACATGCACAGCCTGCCAAGAAGTCTGCTCAATCTGCCGAGGCTCCCAAACCTTTCTTGGTGGACAAAATGGAGGAAACCCCTGCCATTGAAATAACTCATCCATCTCTGGATGATCAATACCAGACTTTTGCAGAAACAGCCCTCATTTGCAGATTTAATGGCCTATGGCCCCGCACTGCTGATCTATACCAATGGATACACTCCAATTGGACCAACAACTGCAAAGTCTTCATCTGCTCGAAAGGCTTCTTTATTGTAGCCTTTGCCCTCAACGAAGATTACCAGAAAGCCTTAACGGGAGGCCCCTGGTTCTGGGGATCAGCTGGACTTTTCCTCACCCCCTGGTTCCTAGACTTTGACCCCTCCACCGCGATCATCTCCAAGCTTCCTATCTGGGTCAGGCTACCAAATCTCCCTGCGCATCTATGGCATTTTGCTGTTTTTCAAGGAATCGGGGACACCTTAGGCCGCTTCCTGGCAACAGATACCTCAAGGGGGGAGAAGGGAATATATACCTTTGGCAGAAT
This sequence comes from Pinus albicaulis, assembly GCA_034641835.2. NCBI lineage: Eukaryota > Viridiplantae > Streptophyta > Pinopsida > Pinales > Pinaceae > Pinus > Pinus albicaulis. The sequence goes on from CM076572.1 coordinate 1,041,373,126, forward strand.
TTGCGCAGAAATAGACATCAGCAAAGGGTTGCCAGATCAGATCATCCTCAAAGTCGGGGACTTCCATTGGACGCAAACTTTGGACTATGAGAATACAGCCTTCAGATGTCGTCATTGCCATCAGACGGGGCATCTGCAGAACACATGCGCAACATTCTTCGACAAAAAGAAGAACATCACTCGCAAATCCAAATCAAAGAGTTGGAAACCTTGTGATAGACCTCCTATGGATGACTTAGAGTCCTCTAGCTCTGATGAGGAAGACATAGAGGTGGAAGAAGAGAATCAGGTCCCCCCGAGGAGTGTGCCCCCAGCAGGCCTAGTGGACCCGGCGGCTCCTCCGATTTCACAGAAGCGCACTCATGAGTCTTCATCCTCAGATTCAGATAAGGAGACTCCTCCTTCTCTGCAGAATAGTCTGCAAGTGGTCCCTGTCCAGCCAGCTCATAATGGCTGGGTCACAGTCAGTAAAAAGAAAGGGAAAAAATGTCGATTGGGAGATTCTACCCATTCTGGATCAGCTCCCTAGTCCTAGTCCTGTTCTTTGTCTTATGTTCATCTTGTTATCTTTTGCTTATGCCGTGGATGTTCATTGGGACCGAGGTTGATACTCCATCATTTCCGGCTCCCTTGCTCTCTTGCTTCGCTGCTATGCAAGCTTTGGCTGTACTATATTTCTTTACTTAATAGAATTAGTCTTATTTAGAAAAAAAAATAAAATTATTCCATAAATTAATATTAATATTATGGTTAGTTTTTAATGAGCATCTTTATTCTTAACATTTGTCTAAGAATTGATTAAACCCTAACCTAAAAAAGGGGAGTTCTTATTTGACATACTATACCTATGATGACGAGCTAGAGGAACCAATCTGTCTGATGAGAGAAAGCCAACGTAATTTCTCCCAACCTACAATAAAAAATATATGGGAAATGTAAACCAATATATGATAATGTGCATGAGAAAATATAAAAACTTTAATATCTTGCATAACAAATAAAAGGTATTTCTTAAAGAAAGAAAGATGTGGCATACCACCTAACTTTATCCAACCTTCCACCTTACCTTTTCGATAAGAACATAAATCATACAAACCTCTACAATTCCATGTGAAAGAAGATGCACTTTTATTTTCTTCCTTAACAAACATCAAGAGAAATCAAAACTTGTTTCTAGAAAATGGGATTGATAAGTAAGATTCCTCCAAATAATTACAGATTGGATGATGAAATTCAAAAACATCCTCTTGAGAAAAATTAAATCCTTGAAAATATAATTTCCTGATTAATGGCATGGAATCAAGACGAGAACCTTGTGAGGGAAAATATATCTGATCAAATTCAGAAGGCTTTTCAAGATAGTGAGCACCTAAAATAACCATCAACAGAGGTTTAAGTGCCTCAATTGTTTGACAAGTATTTAAATATTGAGATGATAAACCATAAATATCAACATATGTAGAAAAACCATTATTATGTACACTAGTGGTAAAATGATTAATTAGATGACATTTGTTAGAATAAGGACCATGATGAGATGGGATGATTAATACATAATATTCTCGATGGGGAGACAGCAAAGATAAATCAATTTGAACAAATTTAAAAAGTCCTTGAATGAAAGAATCATCTTCCTCATATGATGAATGTGTGAAACCATCTACTTATGACTGAATACAACCATGACTAACATCATAATCATTAAAAAGGAATGCCATTATGGAAAACACTTGAAACGAATCGAGATCTAGTGAATGAAAAGAGTAACTTGATTCATAAAATAACACAAACATTCATTAATAATCAAGAGGATATTGGGTTCCAAAATGAAAATGATTAGCATTAGAATATTCACAAGAAGGATTAGGGTTTGATTACTTTCAAAAGAATGTGACAGGTATGAATCATTCGACCAATTATAAACTTTAAAATTATCAACTTCACAGCTTTTCTCATCCATGAAAGGTATACACTCCGAACCCAATTTAGATATAAGCGACTTGCATGAGGAATGATAAATTGAAAAAAATGCTCAAACCCACCAAAAAAAAAATTCTTGAAAGTTGAAAGAGATATATTCAAAATAACAAACATTTTTCAAGAAGGAATTTGCATCCAATAAAACCATGAAAAGGAAAGAATTTTGCAAGAATATCCAAATATGATTTAGTTCAGGGGCCTTACTGGAGTCATGATAACCTAACATAATCATCAATGAATGTTGAGGCGCCTTGACTCCCTGATGAGTCACAAAACTTTTAGGAATTATAGAATTTCATTTTGAAGATTGTGTCAGATCATGCATGGTGTGTGGATAGCTAATACTGATAATTTCAACCAGATTATTACTATCAAAATGGAAGCCACCTATATCACTAATTTGGTCAAAATTTACATCTTCGACAAAAAAATTACACAAGTCATATGGTTCTTTTGGTTGCGCCTCTAAGGATGAATATATTGAATGCATTTCATGAGTAACCTGAACTAAGGAATTCTCCACATGAAATAATGGAAATGATAAGGAATGAAATGGATACTTGATTAGTTGCTTACCTTCTTCTTCACTGTGGATGATCTCACTCTCTTGTGTCAATTCAAACTCCAACTCATTAGATGATGAAAAAAGAGTAGAAGGAAAGAGATGATGAGGTGAACAGAGAGTCCCCATAATAACATCTTCTCTAACTGAAATAGATTCAAGATCTAAATATTTCAAATCAAAATCTTCTTTAGAAATCGAAAGATCAGTAGGTGCACTTGGGCATTTGTCACCATGTACATCAATAGAATCCTCATCCTCAAAATGATGGTTGCCCAATATTTTAGATTAATTAGGAAAATCAATTTCATTTGATCCATCACCTAGATTCTTTGATTCAAGATCAACCAAGGATGGAAGAACGTTACCTTGACACAAATGATTTTGAAAAAGAAAAGAAAAATCAAGAGGATCCTCACCTTCCTGCTCCTCTACCTGTGAAGAATGACTACCTTGCACCTAATCATTGTTTGTATTTGGAATAGACTAATCAAGCATATCAAGGGGAAAGGGATGACGAGAAAGAGATGATGGAGGATGAGAGGAATCCAAATGAGATTCAAGGATAAATTTATGGGTGTTAATATTGTTGGCCCTCAATTTTGACCTTTTTTCACCATGCATATTTCACATTTCTATCATCCCTTACCACCATATCATAATCATATTTGTCATAATTTTTCCTCTTTTTTCACATTAAGATAAAATAATTATCTCTTTTAATTTTTATAATTTTTAGTAAAAATTGGGTATTACAAAATATTTTTAGCAAAAACAAAATTTCCCATAGTGGCTCTATTGAAGTCGTATGTGCAAGACACCTGGGCATGAATTGAAGGTAGATTCGAGAAGTAAAAGAACCAAGGATGGAAAAAATCCTATTGGTATACTCAAAATGAGTAAGAACAAGCTCGTTCAAAGTTGTTCAAACTTGACCAGTTATTACACAACATTTTGTCACTGTCCCTGCAATCCCCAAGTCACAAATTGGAGGGTCATTTCTATGACCAATAAGTAGTGTCATGCTTTGCAAATACCATCCTTGTATCCCTTTATATGAAAGCAACATTTTTCTTGTCGACAATTCCTTGAACAGAGCTGTAAAAATCCCTATTTTTGCCTTGGCGTGAGTAGCCAGTTACACCATTGCGCCGACAAAGAAATTTAACATTGAGCCCGCGCCAGTTGGTGCTCTGTGCTAGTTAGACACCCATGCCAAGTTTTTTATGGAATGTTTTTTAAAAATAGAGGTGGAGGTTCCACTCCAACCACCTCAAGGATGAGTCATTGGGAGTGGTTGAACTAAAACAACCACGAACTCCTTCCTTTAGTTAGTAGTTTCCACCTCCCTTGGAACTCTCCTAAAGGATAGGACTCCCTCTCACCTTTGTAGCTCCTTTTCCTCTATAAAAGAAACTATCTCTTTTAGTAGAAGCTAGCTGAACTGGGAGAATTATATATACTATAGCTGAGCTGCTAGAGAAGATAGAATAAGAATGAATTGCGTTGAGGAATCTTGAGTCAATGACTTCTAAGAGAGCTTGAGTCCAAATTCCCTGACCAAAATTTGAGGCACGCTTCACCTGAACCCTACTAGAGGAGACTGCAACATCAAAGCATCGGTTGTACTCTTCCTTCTATTCATTATATACATGACTACAGTTTGGTTCCACTATTATGTTATGATTTTTATTTGATGCGATATGTTTAGCCCTCTTCGACTGGATAATAGTTATGAGTGAAACTATTCTTTCGTATTTTGTTCTTGTTCTTTGTCCTATGTGCAGGTATCTAAGCGTAACAATGAACAGATTGTGATTTGCCAAGGCAGGAGCGAGAGGCCACTATTCTTTCGGTAATGACAACAGCATTGGATTCAAGGTATGTCAATCTACCGTGCCTTTTATTCATTCATTAACTAGGAAGCAACACTTTAGTGTGTCTTTTTGTTACTAGAACCACCCTAGGGATAGAGGGATCGTCTCTATCCGTAGAGAGGATTTACCTTCATAACAAATTGGCAACTCCACTAGGGATTTTTATGAGTTTTTCGTTTCATCTTGTTGGATCAGTTTCGATTATTGGTTTATTTATCTGTCTTTTTCTGGTTTTTTTGTTGATTTTCCATCCTCTGTTCAGATCTAGAGTGTCAAGGTTTACCTCTTCTCATTAGGTTATGATTTTTCCTCTTTTTCCAAAACGTATCTAGCTTGGTGCAGTTTTTGTATAGACAGTCGCGTCAATTGGCGTAGGTTTCTTTTTTAGCACTCGCGCCAACCTCTGTATGGCACAGATTACAGCCTTACGGTCGTGCCAACCCCTGTAGGTTTTGGTTTGACCTCATTAATGAGTGTTTTGGTCATTTTTTCTTGCTTCTGGGTTATTTTTTAGTGTGATTAAGCCTTTGAGACTGTGTTGACTACTATAGACTCATTTCCTTCAGTCGTTTGTGCATTTTATTTTCAGTGTCATTTAAGACCTTAGGGTTTCTAAGTGTTCTTTCACACCAAGCCTTTTGTTCGAGAACATGTCTCTTTGATTTTTATCAGTCTCGTTTCGGGTCTTTAGATTGAGTTTTTCTTGATCCTTTTGTTTTGCTGATCGAATGGTCTTTTCATTTTTTTGATTATTCCTTCTTCTTCAATACTTTGAGCATCGATTACTTTTCTTTTTTGGGTCACTTTGGGAAACTTTTTTTTTCGATTGAAAGTTTGCTCCACTAGCTTGCATGTTTTTGTGTCTATTTATCTTTGGTTAATTCATTCAATTTCAAAACCCTACATTCGCAAAACTCAAACTAGTGTTTGTTTTGTTTTCCATTGAATTAGTACGTTGTGTGCTTTATTTCATTGAAAAAAAAAAAAAAAAAACTTTTCATTCTTTCGTTGCATCGAAAGTGAAACGTTCGTTTACATAACTAGCATTTTTCAATCTAGGAAGGAATTTCGTTTTCGATTGATTGCATTAAGGGCATTAGAAGTTTCTTCGCATATTTTCCTTTCTTTCTTTTTTGAAATATTTCTATCCTTCTTATAACTAGCATTCATCGAATTGAAATGATGTTCATTTGCATATAGCTTGAATTTAGGAAGTTGAGCTCCAAATTCGATAGGGCATAGAAATTGAAACATAATTCAAGATTAAATTTAAAATTTACTCAATGAACTTAAGCCAACATTGAAACCTAACGCAATATTTCTAGTGGTCTAAGCTAGATATGTGTTTCGGCGTCTTAAAACTTAGTAGTTTTCGCTCACCTTTTGGCTTCAGACAATGCTAGTATGGACTTGTGGTCCCCGTACCATCACGTATATAGTTTAATATTACAAATCTGGAACAGCTTAGCAAGCTTGCTGAAATAACGCACTTCCGAGAATATTCTGCATAGAAATGATTTTGCAGCTCCTGGATCCCTTAGATCAGCACATATAAGATATACATCCAAAAGGAGAGAAAAAAAAATCAGACTAGGTGGATTAAACAGATCTCCCACAAACTAGTCTAGCTGAAAATCACCTAAAGAGAGGGGCTGCAGCTCTATGCAAAGGACTACTTCAGAAATAACGCAGATCCACTGAAGCACATTAGGAGGCTGATATGGAGGTTCAGAAATCAGATGTACATTACAACCCATACATTGTACAAGAGAAAGAATCAGACAATATAGGAAAAACCCTCATAAATGAGGTGCTACAACCATGAGAAAAGACTGTATAACCATGACAGCGTTATTTTATGTGGATGAAGTAGTATTTTATTAATATTTAGATCTAGCACAGATATGTACATAAAAATTTAGATCTAATACAGATCTATGTACAAGAAATGCTGATCTATACATTCCCCTTGGAGTTTTGTGCAAAACATGAAGCATAGTGAGTAGATCTGAGATCTAAGCTTGCAGATCTACAGAATGATTAAGAAATTTTTGAATAATACAATGGTACAACATATCATATATGAAAATTACATGGATTGGATGGCCAATCCATGGATCACCACAGTGAGATGAAGAATCCCAACACCAGAAATCTCTCCTCCAAAATGTAGACAAAACACCCTACAGCTATAGATATGAAAATAACGCTCTCTAGGGAGAGAAAAAACATTGTAGCCTCTGAGAATGATTTTTCCTGATGCCAAGATGTAGATATGAGGCACAATCAACTAATGAACTCTTCCAGGATGTAAAAATACACACTCACTGAGAAGAGCCACTAGTATAGGCTAGATCTAAACAGATCTAGTGTCTTCCACTGCTGCAACTCACAAGGAAATCTCAACCCTCAATAGGACCAGTGTTGTAGGTGTAAGGTGAGCTTGGCCTAAAAGCCTCATGTGGAAAATATAGCACAAGTCTCCTCCAAGAGCTGCTCAAGGAAGGAGGTGGGATTCCTGAACAGGAAGACCCAACAAGGGATGTCTGAGCAGACAATACCTTCAGAGATGATAATCTTCAAAAACCCTCTCTTTTTGATCTCCTCCTCCTTTTATAATATTGGAGTCTTGGAAAAACCCTAAACCACTTCATTGGTTTAGCCCTTTTCACATTTAGAATCTCCTTCTAGAACTGCGTTGTCCCTCAAGGAGGTTCAATGCATCTAGACTGCACTATTGACTTGGTCAAAGGTGACCCACTCTTGTGATTTAGACCCATTCACACCCACAAGATTTACTTTACATAACCAAAATATTTCACTATTCACATAGGCATTGATTTATTCTTAGTTTTTAGGAGTTTTACATGTCCTCCTTTACAATTTATTCATCAATCATGCAATGTAAAAATAAACAAGGAAAAATTAATATTCCTATTAGCTGCAGCTAATTTAGTAATATTAGAGTCTCCCCCTCCCAAATATTTCTTTTCCTAAAGAAACTGCAAGGGTGCTACAAAATCTCCCCTTCTTCTCTTGTGGCCTCTCCATCCAATAGTCTCCACCATTGCTCTGAATTTTATGCAATAGTTTGTCTCACAATGGTCCTTCCTCAATGTGCAAGTTGGCCCTTGCTGAGAAAACCCAATGGCTCTCATCATGAAATAATGGAAGGTTGTTATAGAAACCTTCTTGCCGATCCATGGCCTTCTCAAGATAGAAGTGATGACAATCATGGGGATTTTCATGATTCATGAATGTTTCCCATCTCCATGTTATCATCCAAATGAAGTGGATCACCTCCCAACTTGGAAATCCATAGAAAAATTCCTCCCCAACACATTTGAGAGGCATGTTCCCAACAAACATATGGCTCACTCTACAAAGAGACAAGTGATCTATCATAGTGGCCATACAAAATCTCATGCTCCCATGGAAGCATGCAACGCAAAAAGAATGGAGAACTCCTTTCCCCAAGGACACATCCAACAAGTGTGCCTCTCCTCCAACCATGCCCCCAACAAAGATAAGGACATCTTCAGATTGTGGGATCATGATTAGAATCATGCTAGCTTCCACATAGGATAAATGAGAAGGAATATGTTCCCTCATGTGCAACCAGCGTAGTTTTATCCTTAACTGCCATAGAATAGGATATGAAAAGTGCCTTCCCCAACACTTGTTTGCTGCCCCATGACTTTGGAATTCTTGGATAATGTACATCATAGTTGGTGTAAAGCAATCACACCATGAAGAATATAATAGCTTTCCAAGATCCTTCAAGGAATGGCCTGCATCAACATAGTTCATGGCCTTGAGTGGCCCATTAAACCCATCATAAATAGTGCCCCATCTTGGCAAAATATCCCGAAAATGAGTGTTAGAAAAATATAAGCATATAGGAGACACATTATAATGCTAGAAAATATAAGCCTCTCTATATACTTGCTTTATATCAGTGGGGTAACTCATGGATGAGTTCCCTCTCACATTCAATGAGTAAGGGGGTGTCAATGGTGGCTCTTCCCAAGAGCTATGTTCCTCCTCCTCTACCAAGTAATCCATTCACATCTTCATATCAGAGTGCACCTCTTTCTTGAAACCTTCCCATATGAAACCACCCAAAAGAGTATGATATGCTCTAATGAAACCAGTGGGTTTGGAAAGCAGGATCTCATAGGTGGCATCTAGTAGTTTCTCCTTGAGCTTGGAGTCTCTGTTCAAAAGGATAAGATTATAGAAATAGATAACTCCATCAACTACCTTGAACCTTTCATCCTTTACTTCTCCATCAAGAACCCCCCATGTGAAAAGGTCCTTGGAGTATTCCATCATGAGTTGGGAATCCCAATAAGGATCCAAGCTCTTCAAGAATGACAACGTTGTAGAGATTTGAAATTCTACCCCCATCTTCTCATGGCTCCCCTCTTTGACATCCTTGATATCAAAGTCACATTTTGGAGCATCATAATCTCCCTTTTTCTGCCCCATTTGCAGCTAATATTGTTCAAGGCAAGATTGAACCATATAGAAATCAACTTCCCCTCGGAAAGTCCTTGTCTTCCAAAACTTCCTCATTTTGGCCCAAGTATACAAGAGGGTTAACATCTCCTTGCCATGTTCAGAAATATTATTTGTGAATGAAGAGATCATGGGCTACCCAAAAGATATGGATTTTCCATGTGTCCTCATGCTCATGCCATCATAGATCTCTGATTTCTCCTCTCTTAGCGTAGATATCTGAGTGGGAGTTAGCAACGCCTCTTTCAAGAAATTTCTCATCTCTCTTCTGAATTCATGAGAGATTCTCTGCACTGTTCTAGCTTCTCCCAAGGCTCCATAATTAGCCAAGTATGCATATGTTTTCCATAGTTGAGAGAAAACTTTATATTTCCTCTTATCAAGAGGTTCTCCTGGTAAAGTACCTCCTTGCAAAGAGGTGTCAAGGAATAGAGTGGAATGTGGATGTAGGTAGACAAATTTGCCCCTACCTTTGATGCATAGGTCCTCTTGCCTTCTTTGTGCTTCCAAGCTTTGAAACAGAGAAGGATCCATGCTCTTCCTCTTGTGATTCCCTTCCTCCTATTTTCCTTATTCTATATTAAAGATCTCATCATTTGATAATGATGGTACATGCTACTCATGTGTTATGCCAAGAGCCTTATGTGTGAGATCTTGTGAAACTCCTTGCAAGAGTGCAATAGTTTCTTCTCTTGGAGCAATTTCTCCAACCTCATATTCATGAGGTGTTTGAGGTGCCTTTGTTGTGACTGCGTTATCATCTCTGGTCTTCTCTTCAATAACTGAAATTGTCTCATCATCAACAAGAGACCTTAGATCTTTTTCATCTATTGAAGGAGAAACCTTCATGCTTTCCTCTTGAGAAGAGGACCCTTCATCCAATGGAGATCTTTTCCTTGGAAATGCATCAAAAAAAATTACACCTTCTTCCATGGTGTTCAGAAATTGAGTTGGATTCATAGACCCTTCCAACTCATAAAAAATATTTGTCTGATATGGTTTGAGAGTTATGAAGAAATATTTCGGTAATAATCACACATTATCATGAACAAAGTCGACGCGTTTCGAACCAACCGAGTCTGGTTCATAGTCCACATGAATGATGAACCACCTTTGGTTGGTTCGAAACATATCCATTGTTCATGATAATACGGTTATTACCAAAATATTTCTTCATAATTTATTGATGGATCACGAAACCAAAAGTCTATTAATATGGTTTGAGAGTGTCAACAGAAGATGTTACACATGGAGCTTCATCAAACATTTCTATCAATCTTGCATTAAAACTTGCATAAGTAGGTGTATTTTCATTTTTCAATGAAAAGGACTCAAAAAACCACCAAGCATATGCTTTACCTTCAAAATGCACCGCTGCTACTTTGATGGATTCAATCTCTAAACTTGATGTTGTTGCATAAAGATGTCTAGCTCCTCTATCCAAACCCTGACTAGACATTTAGGTGATCCATCAAAGGTATATATATAGAATCTACCCCTACCATGTTGCTCCTTCTTTATGCCTTGGCTCTCCTTCATCTTTCAGAAACCTTGGAAGTTCAAGTTATCTTTAAACTCCTTGGATTGATCTTCATACTCCTGCAAATACTCTCTAAGAGTCTCCTCCTCGGGTACACCTCCTTTCTTCCTCTTCATGAAGAAATCATAGAAAAAAAACTGAATATTAGGTGATATGTCTGAGTGCACATATCCATGAGATGAGGATTCATAATTTTCCTCATGTATAGATCTTGTAGATCTGAATGGAAGATCTTCCTGCTCTTGAAACTTTCTAGGAATTTCACTGCTTCTTCTCTCTTCTTCTTGTACAACCTCCTTGGAGAGGTTCTTACTGGATCTAAAAAGTGATGAGAGTAAACCCATATTATTCATAATTCTAACCTTTCTCTTTGCTTTATATTTCTTTTTCTTTAATCCCACAGGCTGAGCCAAAGATCTTGCTTTGATACCACTGTAATATTCCAAATCTGGAACAACTCATCAAGCCTGCTGAAATAACAGAATTATGAGAATATTGTGCATAGAAATGAGTTTGAAACTCCTAGATCCCTTATATAAGCTCATCTAAGATCTAAATCCAAAAGGAGAGCAAAAAAAATTCAGACTAGCTAGGTTAAACAGATCTCCCACAAACTAGTCTTGCTGAAAATCACCCAAAGAGAAGGTTGCAGCTCTATGCAAAGGACCACTTTAGAAATAAAAAATATCCACTAAATCACATTAGGAGGCTGATATGGAGGTTCAGAAATCAGATATAAAACAACAAATCAGTTTTACATTACAGCCCATACATTGTACAAGAGAAAGAATGAGACAATACAGGAAAACCCTCAGAAATGAGGTGCTACAACCATGAGAAAAGACTATATAACCATGACAATGCTATTTTATATGGCTGAAGAAAAATTTTATTAATATTCAAATCTAGAGCAGATATTTACATAAAAATTTATATCTAATACAGTTCTGTGTACAATGAATGTTGATCTATACATTCCCCTTGGGGTTTTGTGCAAAACATGAAGCATAGTGAGTAGATCTGAGATCTAATCTTGCAGATTTGCAGAATGATTCAGAAATTTCTGAATAATAAAATGGTAGAAAAGATAATATCTAAAACTAGCATGGATTGGATGGCCAATCCATGGATCACCACAGTGAGAGGAAGAATCCCAACACCAGAGATCTCTCCTCCAAAATGTAGACAAAACACCCTGCAACTCTAGATCTGCAAATAACGTTGTCTAGGGAGAGAAACAATGTTGTAGCCTCTGAGAATGAGTTGGCCTAATTCAAAGATGTATATCTGAAGCATAATCAGCTAATGAACTCTTCCAGGAGGTTAAAAGGCACACTCACTGAGAAGAGCCACTAGTATAAGCTAGATCTGAACAGATCTAGTGTCTTCCACTGCTGCAACTCACAAAGATAGCTCAGCCCTCAACAAGAGCATCACTATAGGTGTAAGGTGAGCTTGGCCTAAAATCATGATGTGTAAAATATAGCACAAGTCTCCTCCAAGAGCTGCTCAAGGAAGGAGGTGGGATTCCTGAAGAGGAAGACCTAACAAGGGATATCTGAGCAGACAATACCTTCAGAGATGATAATCTTCAAAAAACATCTCTTGTTGATATCCTCCTCCTTTTATAAGATTGGAGTCTTGGAAAAACCCTAAACCACTTCATTGGTTTAGCCCTTTTCACATTTGGAATCTCCTTTTAGAACTGCGCTGTCCCTCAAGGAGGTTCAATGCATCTAGACTGCGTTGTTGACTTAGTCAAAGGTGACCCAATCTTGTGATTTAGACCCATTCACACCTACAAGATTTACTTTACATAGCCCAGATATGTCTCTATTCACATAAGCATTGATTTATTCTTAGTTTTTAGGATTTTTACATGTCCTCCTTTACAATTTATTCATGAATCATGAAATGTAAAAATAAACAAGGAAAAATTAATACTCCTATTAGCTGTAGATAATTTAGGAATATTACATAAAGGGAGACCCCTCTAGGTTGCAATACTTTTATCCATAGAAAGCTAAGTATGCCACCTTATAACCATGATACACCGAACACATCATTCGGGGAGACTACCTGCACGTACATCAAGTCCTTGGTCATTTCTGTTTCATTTGATCACCAAGGTGTATATGGTAGTTCATGGAAACCTGGTACACCCTCTTGCTTAGAATTCCTGAGAAGTCATTTAGATATTTTCGTGACTCTTTAAACAAGAAAAGAGATCATTGAGCACTTGTCCTTTCATGCTCGTTTCAAATTGAAAGTGACTAGAGTCATCTTTTTCCTGTTTCTAGACTCTTAAAACATGAAATAGTGAATTTTGGTTTCAATTTTATAAAAGTAATCACCTACGATTACAAACCTATTAAAATTTTGTTACGTGGTCTGATTTATTTCCTTGGTTCTTGATGTTGGCACCTTCGATTGGTGATCTCTTTTCCTTCCTGTTCTGATATACAGTTAAAGTGGTAGAACATCTAGTTTCATCATCCTCACTACCTCCTAGTGGTGGTTCTTTTCCAGATGTTTCTTTTGAAAACCCTTAGTCCACTAGGTCTATCGAGCTCTCATAGCATATTCTTCTGCTGTCCAACCCCTTGCTACTAGATCTCCACTTGACGATCCAATTGAATTCCATTGGCCTTCTTCAAGTGCTTGGTCTGGTTTTGGGGAAGAAGGATAATTTCCTCCTCTTACGTCAGGATCGCCCTTTGTTGTTGCTACGGTACCTCCTAGTCCCTGTAGTATTTTTGAAGATATTATGTTGGACTCAGATTGGATTCCTCCAATCCTATTGGTAGTGAAGGAATGCCTATTTCCATAGGAGAATATCAACTCATTCCTGAAGATCTCTCTCGTGCCTCCACCTAATATTCACCACTATCGGTCTCACTTCTGCTTGGATATAGATCCTTGAGTCAGATCATATTTGGCATTGCCTCCATTCCGCAATCTAGTACAGTAACTCCTCCTCTGAGTTCAGTCCTACCTTCATTGGGGCTATCACCTTCGACCCCTGGTTCGTCGGTTACTGTCACATATGTTCCATTTCAACCAACGGTTTGTGTGGCTTCTAGTTCAGTTTCCACTCCTCCTGTGATTCTCAGTGGTCTTACTTCTAAAGAATATTTGTTTTTTGTTCAGTAACAGAGTTCTCAGGGTTCTCAGCAGTCTCAGGCTCCTGCTAATCCTCGATTCCATCACTATGATGATTTTGGTAATCGCGTATATATATATCCGCACCATTATGATGTGTATGGTAATCCGGTATATTTTCCTCCTATTGATCCTTATCAAACTGTTACTCATCTGGGACCTACTCTTCCAACACAACCCTCTGGCCTCCAAGGACAACCCTCATCGGGACAACCTTTAGCTCAGCAGGGCCCTACTTCTGGTCCACAGGGATAACCATACGGTCCATAAGGCCAACCTTCACAAGGTAAACCTTTGGCCCAACATGGACAACCTTCTGGTCTTTTGGGTCAACCTTTGAATCAACCAGGATCATCTTTTGGCCCTGGGGGGAAAAATTATCTGTCACAGGGACAACCTGTTGCACCTCAATCACAGCCGCATGTTCAGTATGGCCCAAGTATTGTGCAACCAGGACAACCCTTTGGTCCTTCTCCGGGTCAACCTGGCTATCAGGGACAACTTGGGCCATCACAACCATTAGGCCAACCTTTCTCGCAAGGTCAACTTGGTGCCCCTCAACAACCATTTCAATAGCCAGTTCAACCAGCTCAACAGTCGTTGCAACCTGCCCACCAACAGATTCCTTCG